>JAAAKG020140030.1:0-12206 GCA_010014905.2 Druon quercuslanigerum | reverse complement strand
GTGGTTTGGGTGGTTTTTTTTTTGTGGGTGGGGGGGGGGGGGGGGGGGGGGGGGCGGTTTCTTAGTGTGGGCCTATAATCCATTACGTAATTTAAGTGCGACCCCTTACTCTTTGTATTGGCATAAAAACTTTTAAAAAAAAGTAAAAAATCAGGCCACATAAATCTCTTCAAAGTTCAATGCTGAATTTTTCTTTTAAAAAAACTCAAAATCCGTTAAGAATTGCCAGCTACAAGTTATTTTGAACCTCGTTTTTTTATTTTATCCCACTGTTTATTTCCGCAGTGTGACGTAATTTTTGAAGCGCAAATTATATAATAATGTCGATCAGGGTATTGCTATGATAGAAATAGTAAGTGTCTATTTGTTATGTGTCGTGTAGCGGTCAGGCTTCACGCAGCAGCTGGCCCCCATTCAAGAGGTATTTTCTATGTATGTGATTTATGTGTATTGGATATAGGAGATTTTTTAATCCGCTTCTGCACTGCACTGCATTTATTGTCGCACAATTCTTCTGTCAATATTGTCAACTGTTCTTACTCAGAGAATTTATTATTAATATTTGATGATTAATAGTTAATAAATTAAAATTAATTCATTTCCAACTCTTGGCTGATATGTACATTTTATCTTGCTTTTGACAAAAACACCTTTTTCATTTATTAGTTATTAAGTATTGTAAAACGATTATATTTTTTACGAGAAAAAAATTATAATAGTGCCATTTAAACTATTAATCTAAAAACTAGAGGTGGCCGACCACACACTGATTTTACTACTTCTTCTCTATTACTCATTATAGTGGCCCAAAAAAAAAGTTTTGTAGAGCCAATATACTTTCACATTTTTATGAAAACTTTTTAAGGAATACGAATGCAACATTAATTTTTGTACAACCCCCCTGAACCCCTTTCATGGTGTCCCAAAAGCTACCCCATGTAAGTGCACTAAGGATGTTGCAGAATACTGCCCTTAATTATTACTTTTTTCAGAAACCCTTAGAGTTCTAGTCGGATGTACGTCCATCCACCGTACTTTTTTCAGAAAAGGGATTATAAAGGGTAATGAGGGGAAATTATGGGTAGGGAAGTAGGGGAAGTGAGGGTAATGAGAGGAGGTGAAGAAAGAGAAATGAGGGGAATGAAAATAGAAAAAGCAAGGGAAAATGATCAGAAGGACGAGAAGAGAAGTGAAAAGAAAGCAGGGGAAGAAAATTAGGTGAAGAGGGGAAATTATGTCAGTGGGAGTAGAGGAAGTAAAAAAAAACAATGAAAGGGAAATGTGATGCAAAGTTAGGGGAGCGAAAATATTTAGAGTGAATGGAGAGAAAGAGAAGAGAACTGAGGGAAGGGGAAGAGGAGGAAATTCGGGTAAATGAGTGAAGATAAAGTGTAGAAAAATACAGGAAATGATGGGAGAGAAGTAAGGGAAGTGAAGGTAAATGAGGAGTAATAGGTGGAAGTGAAAGAAAATTAGGGAGAAAAAGTTGAGGAAGAGGGGATATTATGAGATCGGGAGTAGAAGAAGTAAGGAAAAACAACGGGAGGGAAAAGTGAAGCAAAATTAGGGAAGCGAACATGTTTAGAATGAATGAAGGGAAAGAGAAGAGAAATGAGGGAAGGAGAAGAAGAGGAAATTCATACAGGAAATGATGGGAGGGAAGTAAGGAAAGCGAGGGGAAATGACGAGTAACAGGGGGAAGTAAAAGAAAATTAGGGGAGGAAAAGTTGGGAAAGAGGGGACATTACGAGAGCGGGAGTAGAGAAAGTAAGGAAAAACGATTGGAGGGAAAAGTAATACAATATTAGGGGAACGCAAATATGTAGAGTGAATAGAGGGAAAGGGAAGAGAAATGAAGGAAGGGGAAGAAAAGGAAATTCGGGTAAATGAGTGAAGGGAAAGTACAGAAAATTACAGGAAATTATGGAAGGGAAGTGAGGAAAGCGAGGTGAAATGAGGAGTAACACGGGAAAGTGAAAGAAAATTAGGGGAGGAAAAGTTGTGGAAGAGAGGACATTATGAGAGCGGGAGTAGAAGAAGTAAGAAAAAACTTTGGTAGGGAAAAGTAACGCGAATTTAGGGGAGTGGAATTTGGTGGAGTAAATGGAGGGAAAGGGAAGAGAAATAAGAAGAGGAGAAAAAGAGGAAATTCGGGTAAATTTTTGGAGAGAAAGTAGCGCAAATTACAAGAAATTAGGGGAGGAAAGTAAGGAAAGCGAGAGGCAATCAGGAGTAACAGTAGGAAAAGTATGATAGAGGAAGTAGGGGAAGTAGGGGGAAATTATGGGAGAGGTGGTAGGGGAAGCGAGAGGAAGTAGAAAATGTGAGGAAAAATTATGGGAGGATAGACAGGGAAATAATGAAAAAGGAAGTAGGGAAAGTGAGGGAAAATTATGGAAGGAGTAGTAAGGAAAGTTAGGGAAGGGGCCCAGGGGAAGTAGTTGAAATTATCAGAAAGGAGCTTGAGTGGGGGAAATGATTAGAAATGAGGGTGCGTCGTGGAGATAAAGTGAGTGTAAGGAAAGGAAAGAAAGGAGTAGGGGAAGTAGGGGGAAAAATTCGTGAGAGGGGGGCGAAGGTGGAATTGTGAGAAGAGATTTTTGTTAAGCGCGCGCCGCCTTTTTAATTATTTTTTTCACGGCTTTTGATAAATAAATAAATTACAAAATTATTTGTATTCCTGAACCAGTTTTTTAATTATTTAAACAATTTCTGTTCATTTCAAAAATTTTATTTTCGTAGAATATCCCTAACTAAAGATATTTTATGCATTTTATGCTCTTCTTAATGAACATGGAGCGTGTATATTTTTATATAAATTATTTGTTTATTGCTTAAACAATTTATTTATTTTTAAGTCCAAGTTTTTAAGAGAAAAAGTTGTATAATCGTAATTTCTTAATAGTTTTTTTCAGCATTTTTAAAAGTTTTACCCAAATTTATTTATTTCCAAGTTACTTTTTCTATTTATTGTTTAAACAATTTATAATTGTTTAAATGCAAATTTTGACAGGAAGATGCTCGAGAATAAGAAAAATTAGAAATTACGAATAAGTTCAGAAATAGATGTTTAAATTTGTTATTTTAATTTATTTTTTAATTAATAAAAAGAAAACGTTTTTTAAGCTTTTTTCCTATCAAAAGTTAAATTTGATAAATAAAAAATTGTTTAAACAATAAATAGACAAGTAGCATTGTTCACATTTAAAAATCGGGCCAAAACATGAATAAAATACTACTAATTCACAAAATTGTCTAAATAATTAACAATTAAATAAAAATACATACAATCTTATAGTTTACTCATTTATAAAGATCTTTGGAAACAAATAAAAATAAGAGAAACTTAATAATTAAGGGAGTTATCCGCTAAATTCTGATCGCACTTTCATAAGGTAGCGTTAAGGTTCTATTAATATATTTTTTATTTAAATCGTAGTACATTAGTCTGAATGAATTAGTTGATTTTTTAGCATGTCAAAACTACTACAGTATTTGTCTCAAAAATCAGATTTTTTAAGAAAATATTTTTTCTACGAGTTTAACAATTAAGCTGATATTACTGATGATGAAATTGTAAATAAAAAACGTAATTATAATAAAAAATATTTTTAATTATTTTTTTTTAAAGGACCTCCTTCGCTCCGCTGGGAATCGAACCACAGAACTTCCGATTGCCGGTGCTTTTCCCTTAAGCTACTAGAGAAATTGAAAGAAGAATGATTTTTTTTAAGATACATGCTTTATTTTTCCAGTTTTAATAATTAAAAAAAATAAATAAAAATAAATAAATGGAACTGAGTCTAGCTCCATCTGGTCTGAAAAAACGTTAAGAATTGCTGTCATTTTTGATGATAATATAGATTCCTTTAAAAAATTCACTTATACCACCTGGCAAAATAATGCGTGCCTTTCTGAAAAAAGATTCTTCTTTCGACCTCTGTAGTAGCTTAAGGGAAAAGGTCCATCTAGTCTGAAAAGACGTTAAGAATTTCTGTTATTCTCTTATATAAATACAGATTTCTGAAAAAACCTAATCACTAAATTAAAATAAATAAATTATTTTTCTTAAGTTTTAAACCTGTTTCAAAAAAACAGATTTTTTTTACTTTAGAAGATTAGTATAATAATTCCATTAGATTCCCTAAAATAATAAGAAATTTTTTTTTAAAGATCTGAGTTTTGCAACAACTTCTTTCAGAAAACATTATTTTAGAAACTGCGAATTTTTAAATATTAGGCAATTCAAGCTGAAAAAATACTTTTGCTTCTGCATCTTCACTTAGGTTTATTATGACAATGAGCTTCGCTTTTTCATCTATTTTTTGCAATTCTGTTCAGCGGCGATTGGGAATAATTTTAGTTAATTACTGCAAGGCTTAAAAAGGCTTTATTAATCAACATACTTAAAACCATATCAAGCCTGTTTAATACAACTAAATTCATTACTTATAACTCGATTTTATAATTTCCGAAAATAATTATTTATAATTTAAACAAATTTAACAAAAAAATTTTTTATTGTTTGAGATTTTTTAAAAGAACTTAATGAGACTATTAAGGGATAGACACAAAGGTTTGACCGTCCTTGTCCTCCTTAAAAAATTATCCTCATGAGCTACTAATTCTACTTTATAATCGTAAATAATATAAATTATTATTGATAATAACTTATTCTGCCTAACATTTTATAATCTTTCACAGCCACAATCGAATCAGCATCATACTCTGATCATCGAGGAATTTGAACCAGATGTTTTTCGTCAACTGATTGAATATATCCACACTGGATGCGTCACACTACAGCCTAGAACTTTACTTGGTAGGAAAAAAAGGGAAAATTAATTTTTTTCTGAAAAAAGATCTACTCTCGTGGCCTATCCAGTGGATTGACGAGAGTAGATCTTTTTTTAATGAAATTTTTTTTGAGAAAAAGATCTACTCTCGTGGCTCACCCAGTGGATTGATGGGAGTAGATCTTTTCTTAATGATATGTTTTCTGAAAAAAGATCTACTCTCGTCGCTCACCCAGTGGATTGACGAGAGTAGATCTTTTTTAATGAAATTTTTTTTATAAAAGAAAACTTCTCCTTTCGCTCCACTGGGAATCGAACTACAGAAGTTGCGATTACCGTTCGAGCGATTTTCCAACAAGCTACTACAGAGATCGAGGGAAAAATCCTTTTTCAGAAATACCAGGTGTTACAAGTATAATTTGTCAAGGAATCTGCATTATCATCTGACAATAAGAGATTTTATTTAAAACTTCACATACTAAATAAAAAAAAATTTTAATTAATTTTTATTAATAAAGATCTTGTCCTTCCGTTTCGCTGGGAATCGGACCACAGAAGTTGCGATTGCCGTTCGGGTGCTTTAAAAATTCATCATGCATACGTCCATCTAGTCTGTAAAGAAGTTACGAAATTCGTTGATTGTCTGATGATAATACAGATTCCTTGAAAAATTTGACTGCTTTTGATTGCAGCTGACTGGCAATCGAAAGTTCTGTGGTTCAGTTTCCAAACTTTTCAGAAAAAATTTAATTCTCAAAATTTTTAATTCATAGTTCCATTTAGTATGTAAAGACGTTAAGAAATTCTGTTATTGTCTGATGATAAAAAAGATTCCTTGTTAGATACTCTGTCAGAAAAAATCTAATTTCAAAACTTAAAAAAATGACTTTCCATTAAGCCTATAAATGACGATAAGTATTTCATGGCATTTAAAGAGTTAACTTGATGCATAAATTGATTTCAATTTTCGCGGTGATGAAAAATATATCTACACTGATTGATGGTAACTATCTCTGATGATAAAACAGATTCCTTTTGATACATTGGTTAGTCTAAAAAAATGGTTTTAGTTGAAAAATAAAATTTTTTTAAACCAAGCAATTAAAATTTGTAACAAAAAATGGAACAGTTAAACTTTTATTTAAAAAAAGAATGTCAAATTATAAAAAAGCAACTAATTTTCCACCAGAAATTTCATTTTTAATTAAATTATTTATCTTTAAAAAATGTTGATAACAAAGATAATTTTATACTAAAAAAACGAATTTCCAGAAATATACAAGAACTCTTAACCCAAAAATTTAATGTTCAAATAAAGTAAAAAATGACCTTCAACAAAAAAGTTTAATTTCCATCCAAAGAGTTGATTTTTTAACTAGAATTTTTAATCGTCAACCAAAAAATGCATTTTTTAGAAAGTAGTTAGACTTTCGCACCTATTTGTTAAATTTTTAACCAAAAAGATGCATTCATAAACAAAAAGATTAATTTTCTGTCGAAAAAAGTGAATTTTTAAACAAATAAGATAATTTACAACAAATAGTTGAATTTTCAAATAAAAATGATCAATTTTTAACCAAGAACATTGATTTCTTGTAAAAAGACGAATTATCAATCAAATTCAAGAATTCCGAATAAAAAAGTTATAATTTTAATTAAAAAAGATTACTTTTTAATAAAAATATTAATTTACTGCAAAAAAAGAATTATCAATAAAGTTCATGAATTCTCAACCGAAAAGTTGAAGTTTCAATAAAATTGAAGATTTCTCAACCAAAATTAAAATTGTGATTGAAAAAGACATTTTTTTAATTCGGAAAAACTAGCTCCAATCTTAAACCTAATTTTTAAATTTTTAACCGAAAAAATGAATTTTTGAACAAAACGAATTATTTTCTCCCAAAAAAACGACTTTGTAACAAAATTCAAGAATTCTCAACCAAAAAGTTGAATTTTAAACTAAAAAAGCTGACTTCTTAAATAAAACAAAGACGAATTATTAATCAAGTTAATGAAGTCTCAACAAAAAAGTTAATTTTTTAAGAAAGGCATTTTTTTAATTTTTAAGAAAGTAGTTCAACTTTAAAACCTAAATTTAATTTTTTAACCAAAACGACGAATTCTTAAACAAGAAAAATTATTTTCTACCGAAAAAAACGAATTTATAATATAAAATTCAAGAATTTTCAACCAAAAAGTTGAATTTACAATTGAAAAAAAAATTAACAAAAAGATTAACTTACTGCCAAAAATGTCGAATTATCAATAAAATTTTGATTAAAAAAGAATTTTTTTTTTAATTTTGAAAAATTAGTTTAACTCTAAAACCTAATTTTCAAATGTGTAACCAAACAGATGATTTTTTAAACAAAACAAATTATTTTCTCCCAAAAAAACGACTTTTTAACAAAAATTAAGAATTATTAACCAAAAATTTGAATTTAAAACTAAAAAACATTAATTTTTATTAAAAAAGATTAATTTAATATAACAAATGACCAATTATTAATAAAATTTAAGAATTCTCAACGTAAAAGTCGAATATTTAGAAAGAAAGATTTCTCTTCAATTTTTAAGAAAATAGTGTAACTTTAAAATCTATTTATTATTTTTCAAAAAAAAACATGAATTTTCATATAAAAAGAATAATTTACAACCAAAAAATATGAATTTTTAACCAAATTTAAGAATTCTCAAACTAAAGTTTTAATTTTTATCTAAAAAAGGTGATTTTTAAAATCAAAAGATAATCTTTTTACAAAAAAAAACGATTATCAATAAAATTAAAGAATTCTGAACCAAAAAGTTGAATTTTCAAATAAAAAAGCTGACTTTTTAAATAAAAAAATTTATTTACCACAGAAAAGACGAATTATCAATCAAGTTAATGAATTTTCAAACAAAATGTTAAATTATTAAGAAATAAAGTTTTTAATTTATAAGAAAGTAGTTCAACTTTAAAACCTAAATTTAAGATTTTAACCAAAAAGATGAACTTTTAAACAAATATTAACTTCTAAACAAAAATTCAAGACTTTTTAATCAAAAAGTTGAATTTACATTTAAAAAAAAAGAATGTTTAAACGAAAAGATTAACTTACTGCCAAAAATGTCAAATTATCAATAAAATTGAAGAATTCTCAACTGAAAATTGGAATGTTCAACGAAAAAGCCCACTTTTTAAATAAAAAATTAATTTGCTACATAAAAAAAGACGAATTATTAATCAAGTTAATGAAGCCTCAACAAAAAAGTTAAATTTTCAAGAAAGTCCGAAAAAAACTAATTTTTTATACAAAATTTAAGAAATATCAACTAAAAAGTTTAATTTACAATTAAGAAAAAAGAACTTTTATACAAAAAAATTAACGTACTGCCAAAAACGTCGAATTACCAATAAAATTCAGAAATTGTTTAATTTTGAAAAATTAGGTCAACTGTAAAACCTAATTTTTATCCAAAAAGATGAATATTTAAACAAAACGAATTATTTTCTCCCGAAAAAAACGAATATTTAACAAAATTCAAGAATTCTCAACCAAAAAGTTGAATTTGAAACTAAAAAATGATGAATTTTCAAACAACACGATCAATTTACTATAAAAAATGACATATTATTAATAAAATTCAAAAAATCTCAACGAAAAATGTTAATTTTCAACTAAAAATTTACTTTTTAAATAAAAAGATTAATTTACATCCAAAAAAGATAAATTTTTAAGAAAATTTAAGAATTCTCATACACAAGTTTCAATTTTGAACTAAAAAACGTGACTTTTTAAAGCAAAAGATAATCTTGCTACGCAAAAGACGAATTTTCAATAAAATTCAAGAATTCTGAACCCAAAAGTTGAAGTCTCAACTAAAAAAGCTGACTTTTTAAATAAAAAAATTAATTTACTACAAAAACTCTCAAGCAAAAAGTTAATTTTTTAAGAAAGACATTTTTTTAATTTGTAAGAAAGTAGTTCAACTGTAAAATCTAAATTTAAGTTTTTAATCAAAAAGACGGATTTATAACAAAATAACCGAAAAAACGAATTTTTAATAAAAAATTCAAGAATTTTTAACTAAAAAATATGAATTTTCAAACCAAAAGATAATCTTGCTACAAAAAAGACAAATTATCAATAAAATTCAAGAATTCTATACCAAAAAGTTGAATTTTCAACTAAAAAAAATGACTTTTAAATAAAAAACTTAATTTATTGCCAAAAAAGACAAATTATCCATAAACCTCATGAATTCTCAACCGAAAAGTTGAGAATTCAATAAATTCCAAGAATTCTCAGCCAAAATTTAAATTATTATTAAAAAAGAAATTTTTTTAATTTTAAAAAATTTCTTTAACTCTAAAACCTAATTTTTAAATGTGTAACCAAAAAGATGAATTTTTAAACAAAACGAATTATTTTCTCTCGAAAAAAACGACTTTTTAAGAAAATTTAAGAATTCTCAAACAAAAATTTCAATGTTAAACTAAAAAAAGTGAATTTTTAAACCAAAATATAATCTTGCTACAAAAAAGACGAATTATCAATAAAATTCAAAAATTCTCAACGTAAAAGTCGAATATTAGGGAAGGAAGATTTTTTTCAATGTTTAAAAAAAGTAGTCAACTTTAAAACCTAATTTTTAATTTTTAAACAAAAACATGAATTTTTAGACAAAAACATTCATGTATTACCAAAAAGGCGAATTTTTAATAAAATTCAAGAGTTGTGAACCAAAAAGTTGAATTTTCAACTATAAAAGCTGACTTTTTCAATAAAAAAATTAATTTACTACAAAAACAAAGACGAATTATTAATCAAGTTAATAAACTCTCAACCAAAAAGTTAAATTTTTAAGAAATATATTTTTATTTAATTTATAAGACAGTAATTTAACTTTAAAATCTACATTTCTGTTTTTAACCAAAAAGACGAATTTTTAAACAAGAAGAATTATTTTTTACCGAAAAAAACGAATTTTTAATAAAAAGTTCAAGAATTTTCAACCAAAAAGTTGAATTTACAAAAAAAAAGAAGTTTTAAACAAAAAGAATAACTTACTGCTGAAAATGTCGAATTATCAATATAATTCAAGAATTCTTAACTGAAAATTTGAATGCTTAACTAATAAAATGACTTTCTAAACAAAAAGAATAATTTACAACCAAAAAAGACTTTCGAATAAAATTTTAACTTTATTTTTAAATTTTAAGACTTTTAACGCAATTCCAAGATACTCAACCAAAAAGTTGAATTTTAAACTAAAAAAGCTGATTTTTGAATAAAAAGATAAATTTACTGCCAAAAAGACGAATTATCAATCAAGTTCATGAATTTTCAACCGTAAAGTTAAATTTTCAATAAAATTCAAGAATTCTCAACCAAAATTTAAATTTTGATTAAAACATACATTTTTTTAATTTTGAAAAATTAGTGTAAATCTAAAACCTTATTTTTAAATGTGCAAGCAAAAAGATGAACTTTTAAACAAAACGAATTATTTTCTCCTGAAAAAAACGAATTTTTAACAAAATTCGAGAATTCTCAACCAAAAAGTTGAATTTCAAACTAAAAAAGCTGACTTTTTAATAAAAAGATAAATTTACTGCCAAAAAGACGAATTATCAATCAAGTTAATGAATTTTCAACCGTAAAGTTAAATTTTCAATAAAATTCAAGAATTCTCAACCAAAATTTAAATTTTGATTAAAACATACATTTTTTTAATTTTGAAAAATTAGCTTAAATCTAAAACCTTACTTTTAAATGTGCAAGCAAAAAGATGAATTTTTAAACAAAACGAATTATTTTATCCCGAAAAAAACGAATTTTTAACAAAATTCGAGAATTCTCAACCAAAAAGTTGAATTTCAAACTAAAAAAAGAGACATTTTTAAACAAAAATATTAATTAACTATCAAACATGACGAATTATCAATAAAATTCCAAAATTCTGAACCAAAAAGTTGAATTTTTAAATAAAAAAGCTGGCTTTTTAAATAAAATAAGTTAATGAAGTCTCAACAAAAAAGTTAACTTTTTCAGAAAGACTTTTTTTTTAATTTATAAGAAAGTAGTTAAACTTTAAAGCCTGGATTTAGGTTTTTAACCACAAAGATGAATTTTTAAACAAAAAGAATGATTTTTTTACCGAAAAAAACGAATTTTTAATAACAAAATTCAAGAATTTTCAACCAAAAAGTTGAATTTACAATTAAAAAAAAAGAAGTTTGAAACAAAAGTGTAACCAAATAGATGATTTATTAAACAAAACTAAATATTTTTCCCCGAAAAAAAACAAATTTTTAAGAAAATTTAAGATTTCTCAAACAAAAGTTTTAATTTTGAACTAAAAAATATGAATTTTTCAAGCAAAAGATAATCTTGCTACAAAAAAGACAAATTATCAATAAAATTCAAAAATTCTGAACCAAAAAGTTGAATTTTCTACTGAAAAAGCTCACTTTTTAACAAAATTAAGACATTCTCAACCAAAAAGTTGAATTTAAAACTAAAAAAAGGTGAATTTTTGAACAAAAAATAAAATTACTGTGAAAAATTACGAATCATTAATAAAATTCAAGAATTCTCAACGTAAAAGTCAAGTATTAAGAAATAAAGATTTTTTTTCAATTTTTAGGAAAGTAGTTCAACTTTAAAACTAGTTTTCCAATTTTCAAACAAAAACATGAAATATTTAGACAAAAAGATTAATTTACTACCAAAAAAGGCGAATTTTTAATCGAATTAAAAAATTCTTAACAAAAAATTTGAATTTTTAACTAACAAATGACTCTAAAAATGAAAAGGTTAATTTGCAACCAAAAAGATGGATTTTTAATCAAATTTAAGAATTCTTAAACAAAAGTTTCAATTTTGAACTAAAAAATGGGAATTTTTAAACCGAAAGATAATCTTGCTACAAAAAAAACGAATTATCAACAAAATTCAAGAATTCTGAAACAAAGAGTAGACTTTTCAATTAAAAAAGCTGACTTTTTAAATAAAAAAATTAATTTACTACAAAAAGTTAAATTTTTAAGAAAGAAAGTTTTTCAATTTATAAGAAAGTAGTTCAACTTTAAAACCTAAATTTAAGGTTTTAACCAAAAAGACGAATTTTTAAACAAGAAAAATTATTTTTTACCGAAAAAACGAATTTTTAAGAAAAAATTCAAGAATTTATGCTAAAAATTTGAATTTTCAAAATAAAAAAAGAGTTTTTAAAGAAAATGAATAATTTACAACAAAAAATACGAATTTTTAACGTAATTCAAATATTCTCAACCACAAAGTTGAATTTTAAACTAAAAGAGGTGGATTTTGAAAAAAAAACATTAACTTACTACTAAAAAAGACGAATTAACAATAAATCCAGTTTGTTAAAAAAATGGAATTTGTTTAAAAACTTTTTTTT
>JAAAKG020140028.1:0-34526 GCA_010014905.2 Druon quercuslanigerum | reverse complement strand
ACTGAAGCACTGAGCACGAGTTGAAGTGAAAAACGGATTAAAATCAAGTTTTTCAAAAAAGTAAGTTTTTTGTTTTTGTTTCGAAAAATAAAAAAGATACAACTTTTTGTCTAGAGGAAAAAAGATGCACAATAAAATTTCACGTCTAGATATATCCTTAAAAAATTTTAAATCTAAAATTTGTTTTAAAGCCTCCAGGGGACTATGATTTCGCAAGAGAAAATTTTATACGCCCTTATACGATCCGGCCCCTCAATTGCTGTTAGATCTGTGATGTATTGTAATAGCAAAAGTTCTAATTTTTTTTAAATTGTAGTTTCTTGTAGAAACTTATATATTAAATATCCTATAATAATTGAGAGTAAAATGCAAGTCAAAACCTTGTTGCGGTTTCTGAAAGTATTGCTTGTAAAAATTTATATTTCTTTGTTTAAAATTATACATTTCTACAATAAACTACCAGTATTTACAAAATAATTTTATGTGCAGTTTTCTGATATTTAAACTTTTGTTAAATCTTATATTTTTTGGTAAATATTTGTAATTTTATACAATAATTTACGTAGAATTAGAACCTTCTTTGTGATGTCAAACATCAAAATAAAATAAAAAGCTAAAAAACTTGAGTTTTGTATAATACATTATAGATTTTTACAACAAAGCAAAATAAAATATATTAATCAAAAATTTATAAAATTTTTTGAACTGTAGAAGCTTTACTTTATTGTTTTTTTACTTTTCTGCAAAAATATACAAGAAACAATTAATAACTATTTGCACTTAATTCTATTTTTCTGTTAAATCTGGTACGTTTGTTTTTACAAGAAAGTACATGTTTTAACCAAAAATTTAGGTAGTAGAAATATTGTACTTTCTTTTGTATTTTTTTACCCGGGTTTATCAACTTTTTGAAAAAAAAATTCTAATAAACAAAGGAAAATATGGTCAGGAATGATAAATGGTCTCTTGCAGATTGTACATTGTATATCGTTATTGTTAGTAGAAGAATTATTGTGACACAGGGCCAAAATAGCGAATAAAAGTTCGCGAATGTGAGCGGAGATTTTATAGAAAAATTCAGATAGATGTTGCTCGTGTATGAAAGCTGAAATGGCCGAGGAGTAATCACTTGCTATTGATCCGTAAATCCTGCGAATGCTGGCTTATTTTAGCTTCTGTATCGGAAAACGCCAGCCACCGAATGCACATATGTACATGATCTTCCACATTATATATAGATAGATAGCTAGTTTATTTTGCTTTTGTGCATACTTTATTACAAGATACAGCCTGAAATACGTAAAATGAATATTACTTATCACTGTTATAAATTTCTGTAGGAATTTTCAAGGACCGCGCAACTAAAGCTTAATGCAGAAATATTATTTCAATTTTCCTTAACAGGATGAAGCTTGAGTTATATGTTTCAGAAAATTATTTTACAATTTATTAATTTTCAGTTACTGTAACTAAAAATTTCAAGGGATTAAAAAAGTTTTTGGTTTAATTAATTTTGATATGAAATATGTAATCTATATTTTCCCTGACTATATAAATAGTAAAAAAATATGAGTGAAGTTCGAATATAAACCTATGAAAACCTATTTAGCAAATAGGGCATCATTAGACGTAAACAGAGAACTCACTATTCAATTAAAACCGGATTACCATTTAGGAATTTTAGGAAACTATTTGTAATTTTCTGATACCGTTTCTAAATGTTAAAAAAGAAGTAAATTTACTATAAAAGTTACTAAATATCGTTTTCAGCAACATAATTTCGTGAATTTCAGTTACTTTATTGTCGTAATTTTCGGAACAATTCTAACAGTGTATGCATCATACTTATTCTTATAAAAACAGCCCATTTACTTCAGAATTATAGTTATAATGTATTTTGGTAATTATGTATTACTATTATTTATTAAGGCCGTCCATAAACAGCGTTACTTATTTGGAGGGGAGGGGGTCGCGCCGAAAACTACGATTGGAAACAGGGTGGGGGTGGAGTCAGTGATGGTAACGTGATCTGTTCAATAATAACTTTATAGGTTTAGGAATCACTTTCATATTTTAGACTTCACACTCCTTCTCCTATTCCCTCTTTTTCCCAGTTTTCAAAAATTCTTCTCTCTCCCTCTGTTTATAAAAACCTTCTTCTTGTTTCCCTTTATTCTGTTTTTTCGATTGAATGCGAATTGACTTAGTAGCCGAATAAAAAACTAAAAAAAAATCGAAAATTCTGCAATTATATTCTTGGTTCAGAATTTATCTCGCTTCGTTGAAAATCCTAATGCTGGGTTGAAATTTTAATTATTTTATTAAAAATAGAAATACTTAGTTAAAAATTTATTCTTTTGGTAGAAAATTAAGCTGTTTTGGTTGATAATTCGTAATTTTATTTGAAAATTCATATTTCTCCTTTAAAATTTAATTATTGTGTAGAAAAATTGTCATTTTGAGTTAGAAATTTGTCTTCTTGGTTAAATATTAATCTTCTTGGTTGCCAGTTCATATTTTACGTTAAAAATAAAACTATTTGGTTGAAAAATAATCTTTTCTGATGGAAATTTCAACTATTTTATTCGAAAACAAACTGCTTGGTTAAACTTTCATTTTACTATATTCACCTTTTTGGATCAAAATTTAAATTTTTGTCAAAAAACTCTATTTCTTTTATGTTAAAAAATAATCTTTTAACCTGAAAATGTAGCCATCCCATTTTTGGCTGGAAATTCGTAGTTCGTAAATAAGCTTGTTTGTTCAAAATTCATATTTTTGTTAGAGAATTAAAATATTTTGTTAAAAGTTCTTTGTGGTTCTTCGCTACCTGGTTCAAAATTCAATTTTTTTGTTGACAATTAATTTTTTAAACTGTAAGTTCAACGATTTGGTGCGTAAAGGAAAATTATTAATAACTTGCTACATAATTACTGCGAATTATTTGTTTAATTTGCGAATTTTCAAAAATTATGTATATAAATTAACCCCCCCCCCCCGACCCTATAAAAATTCGTAACAAAATATCTCGGACCCCTTTCCCATGAGCTGTTACGTAATTTAAGTAAGATCTCTAGCAAAATTATGAATTTTTAGATACAGTGCTGAGATTTATTACCTGAATGTTCAAAAAATAGAAATGTAGCTTTATGCAGTTGAAGTTTATGTGCAAGCTTATGAATTTAAATTATAATATCCCAGAATATCTGAAGGGGAAGAAATAATGAGGATAAAATAATTAAGGGATATTTTCTTCTTAAGAAAAATCGATATTGAGAGGGTGAAAATAGGAAGTGTCTTGGGTGTGGAGAATTTTTCGTAAGTTCTCTTGACTTGTAGCCTGAGGGGAAACCAAAGCAGTCTCACTGCTTTGGTTTCGATCAAGTCACAAGTGACAGTTTATCCTTCGCTGGAGCGAAGACTGCAATGGAAATCGAAATTTGGGAAAATGAAATGCCTCTGGGGCTATGGTAATAAAGCGCGAAGACGTCAGGATGACATTGATTCTCGCGAGGGATGGAAATCTCTTGGTTTCGACCGCTCACAAAAAATTTAAAAAGCTGAAATAGAACTTGGCGTGATTTCGCGAAATTACTTCAAATTTCAGAAATTTTATTACACTTGGATACATAATGTCAATTATAAATTAAAACGTTTGAATTAAAAAATCTTGAATCAGGAAAAAGTCAGAGATTTTAGAAAAAATCTTGAAAAAATAAGGAAACTTTAACTAATTCAACAACTATTTAATTAATGCAACAACTTTCTCCAAGAGTCATCCTTTTTTTATTGAAAGTTCAACCTTTTTGTTGAAAATGCGTCTTTTGGGGTTTAAAATTTAATTATTTTGCTATAAATTGAACTTTTTATTGAATATTCATATTATAGTTTTAAAAGTTCAACTGAAATCGTCGATAGTTGAAATTTAAACTATTTTCTTGTTGAAAAATCTTCTATCTATTATTACCTTCTTTGTTGCAAGTTCTAAATTTTCCTTGAAATTTTTAATACTTTGTTGATCCACTTTGTTGAGAAATACTTTTTTTGTTTTACATTTTTAATTTCAGTTGGAAAATTATATTTTTAAATAAATATTCGTTTTTCAGTAAATAATTTTTGTTCTTGTAAATTTATATTTTTTGGCTGAAAATTAATCTGTTTTACAGAAAATTTGTCTTTTGACTTAAAAGTTAAAAAATTTGAATAAACTTTTTCCTTTCTTGGCTGAAAAATCTTTATTTTTTGTAAACTCGACTTTTTGGTTGAAAAATTCATCATTTTATTTGAAAGTTCAACCCTTTGGCCGAAAATTTGACTATTTTATTCAAATGCATTATTTTTTGTTTTAATTTTCAACTATTACCTTTTTTGTTAAGAATTAGTTTTTTTGTTAAAAGTATAATATCAATTATAAATTAAAACCGTTTGAATTAAAAAATTGTGAATCCGGAAAAAGTCAGAGATTTTGGAAAAAATCTTGAAAAAATAAGGGAATTTCTATAAGAGGCACTTTAAATAATTTAACAACTAATTAATTAATTAATTCAACAACTTTCTCCAAGGGTGATCTTTTTTTATTCAAAATTTACCTTTTTTGTTGAAAATGCGTCTTTTTAGGTTTAAAATATAAGTATTCTGCTATAAATGTAACTTTTTGTTGAATATTCATATTGTAGTTTTAAAAGTTTAACTGGAATCGACCTTAGTTGAAATTTTAACTATTCTCTTGTTGCAAATTCTTCTTTTTGGTGAAATTCAAATGTTTTTTATTTAAAACTAAAATCTTGTTTGGTTGAAATATCTAGTATTACCTTATTTTTTGCAACTTCTAAATTTTTCTTGAAACTTTTAATACTTTGTTGATCCACTTTGTTGAGAAATACTTTTTTTGTTTTACATTTTTAATTTCAGTTCGAAAATTATATTTTTTATTGAACATTCGTTTTTTATTCAATATTTTTTGTTTTTTTAAATGCATATTTTTTGGTTTAAAATTAAACTGCTTCACAGAAAATTCGTCTTTTGACTTAAAAGTTAAACAATTTTGATTAACTTTTTTCTTTTTTGACTGAAAAACCTTTCTTTTTTTTAATTCGACTTTTTGCTTGAAAAATTCATCATTTTAGTTGAAAATTCATCCCTTTGGCCGAAAATTTGACTATTTTATTAAAATTCATTATTTTTTTTTTTTAATTATCAACTATTACCTTTTTTGTTAAGAATTCATTTTTTGTCAAAAGTTCTATTTTTGCCTTAGTAGGTGAAATATTTAAATAGTTTGTTAAAAAGTCAACATCTGTGTTTAATTTTTCAGTATTGTGTTGAAAATTGAAGAATTTTACTAAAAATTCATATGTTTTGGTCGAAACTTAACCTTTTTTCTTGAACACTTATCTATTTGAAGAAAAAATTCGTACTTTTTTATTAAAAATTTATTATTTTGAAAGAGGCCCTTTTTTGTTTTTATCATTTTTATTGAGTTGGAAGGATGACATTTTCGATCATTTTTTTTTCTTAATTAAAAGAAGCCATTTGTAACCATTTTAATTTAGTTTAAGGGAATTTTCTTTTTAAAATTTTTGTCTTCATTGGAAGAGATACATTTTTATACATCAACATTTTTATTGATTTGTAAGGGAGGAAATTCTGGTTTTCCATTTTTTTCGAAGTTGGAAAAGGCCCTTCTTTTGTTTTGAACATTTTAATTGTGTCTAAAATATTGTTATCCGTTATTTTTCTGAATTAAAAGAAGTCATGTTTCCTTTTAAATTTTTATATAAGGAGGAGCCGTTTATTTTCAATTTCATACTGAATTCAAAGAGGGACATGCTAAATTTCTCATATTTTGATTAATTTTAGCTGAAAATGAATATTAGTTTAAATTTAGAGCATTTAAAATGATATCGTGGGCTTATAATTTTAAAAAGAAATGTTAAAAGCTTCCATTTATATAGGTAAATTATTACGCCTTTATATTAAACATTTTGAATAAGAAATTTGTTGAGCTTCAATTCTAAAAGTTTGCAATGCAAAATAGTTCCACTTTGAGTGCTTCATTCAGCAGTTCAGTTTTCATTACTTCAAATGAAATGACTTTAGAACTTAAATTTGCAAAAATGTTCCGGGAATTTAATTTGAAAATATTCATTCCTTAATGATTCGTTAAATTATCCTTATAATATTCTCCGATTGGATAAAGACATGGACGTTACGGCTTCTGGTATCAAGTTTCAAAACGGAGGAAGTCTTAGGAGATCAAACTTTCTGCCAACTTTCCTCGGAAATAGTAGAATACAGCTTCAGCCCTCAGATTCTCGCATCCAATCAAACTTTAGCTGTAACTTTCTTCAAACAATCAATATTCTGGATTCCTGGTTTTGAGTTCTTATCCGAATACTGCTCAGCTAAGTGAAAATGTTTCACAAAACTCCATCATTATATAGAAATAGTATAAATTTAATAAAAACTACAAATTCAGAGTCTCTATACAGATAAAAAACTAGGGGTACAAAATTTTTCAGGTAATTGTTCAAGCAGGGTAATAGTTAGCCTATTACTCCACGCTGAGTTAAACTTTCCGCGGTTACAGGCAACATTTCTTATCTTATTTTCAATTTTTTCTATGTAGCGACCCAGAAAATCTGGAAATTTTGTGCACCTTAAAAAATACGGGAATATTCCGGGAATTCGTGAGGCAGATCTGGAAAATCTGTGGTCATAAATTAAAATTAGAAAATTGTATTTTCGAGGAAAAATTATTATTATTATAAAATGATATGATTCAGAATATGGCAGAATCGTCTGGAGGAGTAGAGCGCAGGAAATAAATTTGTTTAATAATCCCAGCATAAAAGTCAAACTCAGAGAAATTTCTGATAATGTATTTTCTGCCTTATTTCAGCTTTTTTGTCTATAATTTCGAATCTTATTATAGTCCTGACTATTTACAGGGGTCCAATGCAGTGGAAGAAAAAATTCCTTGTCATTTCCTGACTTAGTCCCTGACCACAAAGAATGTTCACGACCATTTAAATAAAAAAATTTGACCTCTTAAGCTGAAATTGTTTTCATTTAAAGCGTAAGCAAATTAAAACTAAACTGCAAATTCATGTTCTCAATATTATGAAACATCAGATTTGACTTTTAAAATCCCCTAAAAAATTTAACAGTTGAAATATTTCAGGTTAAAAATATAAATCCACGTTATCATTTTTAATGCTTTATATTGAAGAATGATTACAAAAATTCCTAAATATTGAATATGAGATAATTTTGAAGCAATCTTAAGCTATAGCAACATCCAAAATTTAAAAATTTTAAATTTCATTGAAAACTAAACACTTTAGAAATTAAAATTTAAATTATTTCATTTTTAATTAATATTGTTATTTAATTGTTATGTATACATTGGAATAGAACAATTCTTTTCACTAATTAAATATGAAACCAAATAAAACAATTTAAATTTTAATGAATCAAGGCTTTCTATTTCAAACAATTCCGTTTTAAATTGCTTCGATTTGCATATTTGATTCATAATTGCTTATTTCAAATAAACAGGCAAATATTGCTAAATATTGAAAAGATCTCCTATTTTTATTTTTAAAACATTTCAAATTTTCATGTGGTAAAAATGGAATATTTTAGACTAGATGAATATTTGAACATAGGAATTGAAATTAAATAAGAGCGTTTAATTACGAAGCTATCAATTTCACATTTTTTTTAATTTAAAATTTGTTATAAAAGTTTAATCGGGCGTTCACATTTTTTTAACTGCTAAGACTTTTGAATTGAAGCAGTGACATTTTAAGCGTTCATACCTGTAATTATTTCAGTTTTGAACGTATTCGTAATCGTCTTGTGAAAAAAATTTCTCAGTTTTCCTGGTGTCAACAAATCCCGGTTATTTAGAAGTTTATGCGTTAGAAGTTTTTTTTTAATTTTACGTTTTATTCATAAAATAACAATAATAGATTAATAGTACAAATAACTTGTTTAATATCATTTTTTCAATATACACTTCATGGTTATACACTGCACTGAATAATCATATTTTAACTATAGAACAAATTGTTTTAAATTTTGCTATTTTCTTTAACACTTATTCTAAACCGGTCCTCTTGGTAAAATCATACCGATACTGATAATGGAATGTCAATTCTATAAACTTTTCTAGTATCTTCTAGTACTTTTTCAACTAATAATGATGTGCGAAATTGAGACACATATACCACAAGAGAAACCCAGGAAACGCGTTCATTCCGATCCGGGACTTCCGGGAATTTGCCCGACATTTAAAAACGACATTTCGAGCTTCTCTAGAATCAAAACTTTACTCGAATATTTTATTTATTATTAATATTATTATTGATTCCTTAGATTTTTCAAGAATTACCTTTACAAAAGCAAAAACACTCCTACTATATCTGTTCAAAAATTATGACATCAATTTCCGTATAGATTTTCATGAAAATCTTAACAGCAAAAAATTCTAAAAATATGGGAGAAAGTAAATGTTGCATATGATGAAGGTTTTGCCTAGAATTATACATAGTTTTGACATTTGCAGATCATTAACAATTATTTCCTGATGAGTCAAAGTTTAAAAAGTACCATTATCTTACGATCATTTCAGAATTTACAACTTTAAACGGCTGTTCGTCCCTGAAAATAAATTACAAAAAATCATAAAAAATATAATAATTTATTTTCTTCTTTCTGTGCAGAATTGTACATTTTTTAATTATGATTAAAACCAAAACTACGTTTCCTATCAAAAAGTGATTTATAACAAATTTGTATCTCTTTTTCGGGTATACAATTTTTGTTAATTTTTTGTTTCGTAACGTGTCGCTTTTTCTCAAATTTTTTATTTATTTTTATTTTTTAATGTTATCTTATACGAAAAAAACAAAAAGTATGCGTTCTATCAAGAAGTGATTATTAACGAATTTGCAGATTTGTTTGGGATCAGAATGGAATTTTCGATTTTTCATTTTTTGTTGTGCAATCAAAATTTTAATTTTTGTTTTTCCAAGAAAATGCAAAAATGGATTACAATGATTTGGCAGGGCTTTCAAAAATCAATGTTTTTCTTCTCTTAAATTTTTTCATATCGTGCGTTGTTTGGCTTAAAACAATGATTTTTGATTGATTCAAAAATTTTTGATAATTTTTTCTTTAAATCGAAAAGTCCTTAGGATAAATTGTTTGTCTTTCCTAATATTATAAATATCCGTACATTGAATTGTCAAATTCATAAAATACACTTTTTGAATTTTTAACCAAAATGGCTCGTTAACGAACTCGTCCTTTCTTTTAGGGCCTAAAAAAGTGTGCCAAAGATCGACTTGATCCTTCCATTTTTTCGAGAGTATTCGTGTTTACGGACGGACGGTTGGCCGGCCGAACAGACAGACATACAAACAGACGCCATCTTAACAGCTTGATTTTCGGATTCATTCTCTCTCCGAAACTAAGCAACGTACGGAAATAATTCTTGTTGAAAAATACACATTTTGGGCTTCTGAAATTGGTGTATGTAGTGTCAATGGGTAAAAAATTGCATTTAAATTTGCAAAAAATTATTTTCTTTTTCAACAAATACAAAGGGCTTTTAAATTATGAAACAATTATACTTACTGCCATTGTCAGTACCTGTCCAAGCCCATATACAGGGTGATTTTTTTAACTTGAAGCTTTCAAATATCTCGAAAAATAGGTGGGGGCATGTTCGAAAAAAATATTTAAAAAAAATTCGAAACGAGAAAAATGTTTGAAAGAAATCATACGCATTTTTATCCAAAGAATCCGAATATGCAAAAAAAAAGGCGTTCTCATTTAAGATTTCAAACTTGCCCTCACCCCCACTCCAGGGGGCTGTGTGGGGTAACAGATTCTAACATCAGTGTATGTGCTCTTTAGAGTGATTAAATTTTGATTCATAAAATTTTTTCATAGAGAGCCTATTTTTCGAGATATTTGAAAGTTTCAAGTTTAAAAAATCACCCGGCATATGCCATTAAGCCATAAAAACTATTCAAAGTTAAGTATTCTAAAATGATCGTAAGATAGTGCATGTTTTTTAATCTTTCACTCATCAGGAAATAACTGCTAATTTACTACGAATTTTAAAACTTTGCATCAGAATATGGAAAACCTTCATCTGCAACATGTACTTTATCCCATATGTTTATTATTTATTTTCTGTTTTTTGAACTGGTATTAGAGGTAATGGAAGATTACTTATTCACATAGAAGATCTATAGATATATTTATAACATAATTCAAATCCAAAATGGTCCTCAGTATCAATTTTACGGGCGTTTCACAAAATTAATTGTTACTTGGAAGCGAATCGACACTTGGGGTCTTGGTTGAGAAACTTCCTTTATTAGTTGATTCAAACGACCGAAACAGACTGAGTCGCTTAATAAATTCAAAATGTAACTATTCGCTTACTTAACACTTGAAAGATAATTTGCTTTAGCATTCCAAAATGTGTTACACTTTTTCTGATTATAAATAATTAAACCAGAGCTTTTGAAACTATTGATTACATTTTTGCTCAGGGTGTATTTATCATTTTCTAAATGATGCATATAATTTCGTGTTTTATTTTTTTGTATAAAGAGTATTTTATTTTTCGTAAGAAAGGAAATAAAATCTGTAAATTGTTCAATGGCAAGTCGCTACAGTCTTCACACTCTTCTCCCTATTGCCATCTTTCCCCCTTTTTAAAAGATTCTTTCTTATTAACCTATTTTGAAGAAACTTCCTCTTTTTCTTGTGTTCTCGCTTAAATGCAAATTTTCTTACAGTATCCTATTAGGATACTGTAAGAAAATCCTACCATTTTTATTAGAAGTTTATTATTTTTTAGTTAAAAACTCGAATATTTGACTGAAGATTCACTTATTTTGCTAAAAATTCGACTTTTTCTGTAGAAAATTTACATTTTTGATAAATAATTCTTCTGTTTTTATTGAGAAGTCCCCTATTTTTTGAAAATTCGTCTTTTTGGTAGAATTAAACTGTTTTATTAAATTTAAAATTAAAAGCGTTCTTGATTAAAATAACAACTATTATAATATGTATTTTTGATGAACTTTTTTGTTGAAAATATAACTCTTTTTGGTTGAATAATAATTTGTTGGTAAGAGCATACGACCGAAAATCTAAAGGTCCTGGGTTCAGATCCCAGCGGAGATAGAGACGTGTTTTTAGCAATCTTAAAGATTTATTAATATTTTAATAATGTTGATTTAAACCAGTAGACAAACAAAGTTAACATCTAAAGTTAATAATAAATATTCCCTGGTCAAGAAACCTAAGATCAACAATAAAAATAACTTTTCATGTTTGAAAATTCTACAATTTAGTCGAAACATGATCTGTATATATTGAAAATTGAACTGTTTAGTTGAAAGTTTTTTTAAAAATTCAACTCCTCGGTAGAAAATTAACGTTTTAATTGAATATTCCACTATTTGTTTAAAAATGCAACCCTTATTTATCGAATTATAATCTCTTTTGTCACACATCTATGGAAAAAATGCCAGGTTTCGAGATAGGAGCGACCAAATGTAAGTTTTCGTGACCGCGAGAGGAGTTCCACGGACCCTCGAAGACTTTTTGGCACCACGCTCAGGGATCATGCCGAACTCTCTGTCCCTTTGATATTTTGTATTTTAGGATCCCCCCAATAACAAAATCCCTGTCTTAATGTCGAGAAAAGGATACTTTTTGGTGGGTTTTGTACCAAAGTGAACGTTTCATGCACACTAGAGGAGTTCCATGGGCCCTCTAGGACTGTTTGGCACCACGCTCAGGGATCATGCCGAACTCGCTGTCTCTTTGATATTTTATAGCTTAGGGCCTTCTGATCGATAATATCCAGCTGTAGTTCTTAATCATTTGCTGCTTTAACCAAGTTATCTTCTGCATAGGATATCCAGATCTGATATTTAGTTGCTTGTCTGAAATGAAAATACACTCGCACTCTGATTAAACTTATCTTGGATGTAAGCTTCTACGAGATTCAGCTGATAGATTCCTACCGTCAGTTTCTTTAGATAATTTATATCCAGCCTATGGAAAGGGGGAACTTGGTGTTCTTTAAGATGAATCTATCTGGCATTCCTGATATGCAGGTTGTCGATTGTAACTCTGGCCTGGACGACGTTGGGTTCACGTGATTTTCGTGGCATTGTTTGGGCTAAGTCTACTGTCGCATCAGCCATTTGTATGCAAAGATGATACTTCTTGAGGATCGCCCCAACAATACGGTAAAAATCGCCGATGTTAATGGCATGGTTCATGTTCATGAGATTTCCGCAGAACTTAAAAACAGATTTTATGCGTCCATTTCGTGCCTCTACGATCCACCTTCTCTTAGTGATCAATCTTGAATCTTTTGCTTCTTCTGCATCAAATTACCTTTATCCACAAACTAACAGAGAGGTGGAATTTTATGGTTATTATCCAAGATTTTCAAGAAGCGATAGGGCGTCACGATAAACACGGTCCACAATGATAATGTCATCGTTTTCGAATTATTCTCGCAGCCCATTAACATCGAATTCGAATTCATTAGTAAGCATGGCAGAATCGTTATTTCAAGTTTCAGAAAAGTAGGGCCCATTAATATCCAAAATATAGCAGTCTCAAGCTACAACTAAGGCTGGCTTAATTAAGTGGCTACCTTTATGAACGCAGTATGCTTGCCTGAGTGCTCTTAAATTGCTGGGTTTATGGATATATACATAAGTTCCATCTATATAGGCAATCACTTTTGGAACTTCAGGATTGGGATTATAAAGTTCATTTGCGAAGTCCGTTACATGTCTCTGTAGATACTGCTCCCGTGTTATAGCCGTCAACCCTATGTTGTTGGGAACAAAACGTGTCATCAAAGATATTCTCACAATAGAAATAATGAGACTCACATGTTGCCTACTGTCTTCTCTAAAAATAACTTTCAAAAAGTCATCACTTAGCCATTGGCGAAGTTTACACAAAAACATCATCAAATCCTTTTTTTTAATACGGCGGTATACCCATCGATCTTGTACAGCATCGCAATACGTATATAAAGCCCTGAATTGCTTGCCTGTTATGAAACTGATTGAATTAAACTCTTCCTCTGAAAATTGCAAAATTCTAAAGCTTGCAATTGGACGTTTGGTGCTCAGTTGGGAGTGTCCCAGCTATGCACGTTGAAATGTAGACGTGCACAGATTGCCTGAGGCACAGTTGTACCTGTGGCCAACAATATGCACACTTGTGCCTATAGCCACCGATGTGCACAGTTGCTCCGTGCACAGTTGTCCGTCACCTGCAATGGACAGGACCTGATTAATTAGTTTGAATAAGTAGGTACGCACTTAGTGATATTTAATCACATTTAGTTTGTGTAAGTCTAATCCGAAAACTACCAATTAACATTTTACAGTAGTTAAACTACCCCGGACACTTTTCTCATACTAAAATCTTGACGACTTCAAATTTAGTTTATGTTACCGTGGTCCGAAAACCACTAATTAATTTTTTACGGAAGGTAAACTACCCGCAGACACCCACTTAATATTACAGTCTAGGCGATACGATTAATAGGACCTGGCTAATAAGTTTGAATAAGTACGTACATAATTGGTGATGTTAATTCAAATTCAGATTGTGTTAGACTAATACAAAAACTACCAATTACCAAAGGCGACCTGCGATGCAACACCGACAAAAAACTATCCATCTCTCAACATTCAGTTCTAGATATTATCGATCAAGGGACCCTAAAATACAAAATATCAATGGAACAGAGAGTTCGACATGATCCCTGAGCGTGGTGTCAAACAGTCCTCTGTGGTCGGTGTAACTCTTCTCACCTGCATGAAAAGCGACATACAATGCAACACCGATGGGAAAGTATCCTTTTCTCGATCTTTACACATGGAATTTATTATTCAGGGGGTCCTATACTACAAAATATTAAAGAGAAAGGGAGTACGGCATGATCCCTGAACGTGGTGCCAAACAGGCCTCTGTGCTCGCTGTAACTCTTCTCATCTGCATGAAAAGCGACATACGATGCAACACTGACGGAAAAGTGTCCTTTCCGCGACCATTAGATATGGATATTATTTTTCAGGGGGTCCCAAGCTACAAAATATCAACGGAACAGATATTTCGACATGATCCCTGAGCGTGGTGCCAAATAGTCCTCTGTGGTCGCTGTAACTATTCTCATGTACATAAAAAGCGACATACGATACATCACCGATGGAAAAGTATCCTTTCCGCGACCATTAGATATGGATATTATTTTTCAGGGGGTCCCAAGCTACAAAATATCAACGGAACAGATATTTCGACATGATCCCGGAGCGTGGTGCCAAATAGTCCTCTGTGGTCGCAGTAAGTATTCTCATGTACATAAAAAGCGACATACGATACAACACCGATGGAAAAGTATCCTTTTCTCGACCTTTAGACATGGATATTATTGTTCGGGGGGTCCTATACTAGAAAATATCAAAGAGAAAGGGGGTACGGCATGATTCCTAAGCGTGGTGCCAAACAGTCCTTTGTGGTCGCTGTAACTCTTCTCATCTGCATGAAAAGCGACATACGATGCAATACCGATGGAAAAGTATCCTTTTTTCGGCCATTAAATATTAGATATTAGATATTAATATTATTTTTCAGCGGGTCCCAAGCTATAAAATATCAACGAAACAGATAGTTTGGCATAATCCCTGAGCGTGGTGCCAAACAGTCCTCTGTGGTCGATGTAACTTTTCTCACCTGCATGAAAAGCGACATACAATGCAACACTGATGGAAAAGTATCCTGTTCTTGATCTTTAGACATGGAATTTATTGTTCGGGGAATCCTAAACTACAATGTATCCAAGGGACAAAGAGTTCGGCATGATCCCTGAGCGTGGTCCAAACAGTCCTATAAGGTGCTTGGAACTCCTCGAGTATGCATGAAACGTTAACTTTGGTACAATACCATGAAAAAGTATCCTTTTCTCGACATTCAGGCATGGATATTATTGTTTGGGGGGTCCCAAACTACAAAATATAAAACGAACAGAGAGTTCGGCATGATCCTTGAGCGTAGTGCCAAACAGTCTTCGAGGGTCCGTTGAACTCCTCTCGCGTGCATGAAAAGTGATATTTGGTCCCTCCTATCTGGAAACCTGGCATTTTTTGGACCCAGTATCTAAGGACTTTATGTGCTCAGGATATTATAAATTACATTATACTACAGTTTCAGCCAATTTGACCGGGACCATATTTTCCATAGATGTGTCCTTTAACTGTTTGGTTGAAAATTAATTTTGTTGCTTTGTTGAAAATTCAACTATTTGGTTGAAATTGATCTTTCTTGGTTGAAAATTAATAATTTTCTTGAAAATCTATCTTTGCGGATGTAAAAGTCAACTGTTTGTTAAAATATTCTACTCTTTATCAGAAAAACTCATCTCTTTTGATAGAAAATTATTTTGGGTTGAAAACTCAACTGAAGGGTTAGGGGAGTGAAATAACATTCTGTAAAATCTAAATCTCCATTTAAAGATAAAACAAAACTTTGCTTCGAAGTTAAAGATTCCTGAACAATTACCAAAAATTTATGATTAAAAAAAAAATATCCAGTTTCGAGAAACAGAATGTAGAAGTTTAAAATCTCAAAGGGACAGGAACCTAAAACTGGAACAGGCTTGGCTGGGAATAACGATATCAAGTGCAATTTTCAGTTTAAACAAGAAATAAAAACTTGCTTCTGAGATGTTGAGTTGCTAAATTTAGAGAAGATGAGTTTGATTAGAAAAAGTTAACCAATTTCGAGTAAATCATTAAAGAAATTATATGTTCAAATTTCAAGTAGTTTTGAAGATCGTCTTTGGATAGCGACTAAGAATCTATTTTTCAATTTAAAAATGTAATTAAAACATGTTCTCGACGTCTGAGGAAGCTGAATCAGGATGAAAAAAGTTTTAATTCATTCAATTATTCCGTTACAGGAAAAATTTAGTGTGATTGTACGTATTATTTATAAGTAAGTAATAATTTACACAAATACCTTTCTTGAATGCTTTTTCTTTAAAAACAGAAGCGTTTTATTATTTTATTGTCAGGAAATTTGAAAAAAAAGAAAAAGATGGGAGACAAGAACACTCAACTATCTGGTTTTTAATCACAAATATTTTTATTTTACTATATTAAAATTGAGATTTTGAACAAATACTTTTAACAAAATGTGTATTAGGTTTTTAAATAATTTTTTATGCAAAAAAAAAACATTTTCGAAAGAATGTTGGTTATCTACTTTCTGTACTGCACCCCTTCAACTCTTTTGTTGAAAATGCATTATATTTAAACTTGAAATGTGAATAATTTAAATTGCATTTTAGATTCAATTGAATTTGGTGCCTACATCAATTTTATTTAGAAGAATTTATTCCCCAATTATTCCTCTAATTTTGTAAAAGAAAACATAAAATTTCCCCCTTATTGAGTTCCTGGTGAATCTTTTTGGCTCTTTTCCTCACATAAGAATATGGCCCGCTCACTTTAATTATTCACTTAAAATATATCTCCTAGCTTCTACATATATATTTTTCATTCAATCTTAAACTACCTACTTTCAAAGCTATTCAGTGAGCGGATATCAGCCCCTTCATTTCGTTTTAGTCCTTCCTATCTGGGAGCAAGATCGATTATGTCGCGTAATTCAAGTTTTCTCAAGTGCCAGAATACTCCTCCGCAATGGGCACGTAATTAGATCGTCGTCGTTTCCACGGACCCTTAATGAAATATTACACCAACTTACTCTCTTTTATCACTTCATGAAAAGAAAATCTCGAGAAATAGCTTGTAGTAATTATGTTTTAAGTGATTTCGTTATAATAATTATCGCATAAATTAATGTATCCATTTCGCTTTTCTCTTACAAACAAATATTCGAAAAATGGATACTTCACGTATCGTATAAAATTCTATAACTCTTATCAATATGTATTACAACATAGTTCTACAAAGTTGGACTATTTTTATATGAATTTTTCAAAACTCTTTAAAATTAATCAATTAATTTACAAATTTACAAATTTGTCTCTACTTGTATAATTTTAAATAAAATGTTCATGTTTCAAAGGTTCTAATTTTACATTTTTTAATTTTTAATCTCTCAATGTAAGAGTTTTAAGATTTTCACGATTTAAAGCATGTTTGATGTTTAACTAGAAAATTGTTTGGTTAGAGGAAAAAAAATACTTTAATTTGTATAGAATCAACCAGATTTTATTATTGTCCTAAACAAATTTATATTCTTCCAACAAAAGTCTTGCGACTTAATAAAAATCGTGTTAATTCATCTAATATCGAGTTTTTGTTGTTCCTACTAAATTTTGGTCAAGAGGGAGGGCAGTTGATAAATATACTCCACTTAGTAGGACGACCCCCTTCCGAGTGTAACCGTGCCAAATGTTGCTTAACTTCGGTGGTCGAACTATAAAATATAATGATTTGCAAACTATAAAGTTTTGAAATATTTTAAAATAAAGCCAAATCATCGTCTATTTTTCTATGTATACTTTTGTTATTACAGATTGTTTAATTTTAAACGATGCTAGATTGAAATAATTTAACGTTGAATGTTTTAAGATGAAAGCTGACCAACGAAAAATTTTTTAATTAATACTCTTCGAAGATTTAGAAAAGGAAAGTCATAAAAATGTTACCATATTTGAAATTATTCTGATTTCTTTATATTATAAATTAAGAAGCTTATAGACTCCAATTATTTTTGAAATTACAAATTGCAATTACAATAGATTTTAGCAGAATATTCTGCTCATGATTTCGAGTAAAATACTGCATTTTCAACCAAATAAACGACTTTTTTAAACAGAATAGTTGAATTTGCAACCAAAATGATGAATTTTCAGCAGATGATTTAAATTTCTAACAAAGAAAGATTTTTTAGTCCCATTTTTCAACTAAACAGTTGTATTTTTAGCCAAAAAAGATAATCAATTTTTACCGGAAGAAATAAATTTTCAAACCAAAAGGATGAATTTCCACATAAAAAGTTACTTTTTAAGCAACAAAGATTAGATTTCTAACAAAAAAAAAGACTAATCGGCTAAATTATCCGTTAAAAAAATTAATTTTCAACGAAAAATAAAAATTAACGTTTATCAAACTTTTTGAACTAACCAAGGAGTTACATTTTCAACCGGAAAAAACGATTTTTCAACGAAATAGTTGAACACTGCAGAATTTTTGGTTTTTAACGAGATGATTTTTCAGAACAATAACAGTACTTTTTAGCAAAAAAATTAATTTTTCAAATGTAAAAGATGAATCTCCAAGAAAAAAGTTACTTTTCAACCAAGCGGAATTCTCAACGAAAAATATAATATTTAAATATTAATTTTAAATCATAGTTAAATTTAACAATAACAGAAAAAATTTCAATAAAATAGCTGAATCCTCAACCAAAAGAAACTAATTTTCTATCCACAGAATGAAGTTTATAGTTAATCAAAAATTGTAACTAAGGTACGTTACAAGTTACATTTTAATATAATAATCAAGTTACCTTTGAAGTTACAAATATCGAAAGTTTTCACTAAAATAGTTCTTTGTAACATTTATTAATTATTCCACCATCCTACGTACAGATTTCATCATTTTTAATCTTCTTGCGTTTGCATTCAAATTAAAATTTCCACTTTGAAGGGAAAAAACGATCGAGAAAACTCCTACAGCGATATTTATTAAACAAAATTCATTGTCGAGCTTTAAATCGTGATTTTTTTTCAGCTTTTGAATAGCTCTCGTATTATATTTTTTTTGCAGTTTCATATAGCGTTGCCGTCTCGAAATCGCGAGAGATACGACGTTTGAAAGAACTCGGGCGCATTTATTAAGAACCTAGGCGTACGTGTTGAGTGAGGGATGAAAAAAAGGGTGGAAAAGCAGCAAATCACCAGTGGGTGAAAACTGAAAACTGAAAAATGGAGAACACAGAGTGACACAGACTCACTCCTTAAAGTTCCTCCCATCCGAAATATCGCAAGGCTTTGCAGGCTGAATAGAAGCCGCGAACTTGAATGGCGCCCCTAGTCTATTCACAATGCGATAGCGGATAGCCCGAGCCATTCACCAACGCATCAGATTTATGATCCCCACAGCCATGACATATTTGTCATTTTATTATTAATGCAGTGCATACCCTGCAATGCTGTTGACTTTAAGACGCATACAAGGCTTTTGTTGTCTTAAATTTACATACATAGTAGGGTCACTCATTTTATAAGGCAACAAAAAATCATTGTACCTTTTTAGTTAAAAAATGTTTCCGAAAAAAGAAAATTCAAAATCGGATATTACCTAAATATACCGAAGCAAAATTAAACATTAATTAGTTTATTTTGAGCAATGTAAATATTAAAATTAATTCAATTGTTTTTCTGTTGATAAAGAGAGTGTACATAACTGAAACAATATCGAATCCCTATTTTTATGTGCATATGTCTTAAGTTTTGTCCTTATTAAGATCATTGTACATCATTTAATGAAATTTTTCTATCTTCCTTGTTTTTCACATTTTTCTATAAGATATTGACATAGGGTGTGCTAATTATAAAATACATTATGTTCCGTCAACCGGTGCGAATCGCTATAATGATTATTACAAAATCATCAAAGGCTGAATATTAATTAATCAAAAATCACTAATTAATGTATGTGAACGGCATAGTGGGGTACTCCTCCATTAATTTAAAAGAACTTTTCAAATTGAATATAGTAAGGACATAAATTCCACTCTATTCGTATTGTTAGGGATTCGTAGTAATGGGAAGTGATGGAAAATTATGGGAAATTTCGAGAGGGGAAGTTAGGTAGGGGAAATTTGGAGAAATGTGGTGACTCATTTTTCAATTAAAGTGTTCAAATTCATTTAAAAAACCTTCAAGCTCGTGCATAATTGAGGCCATGCCTAAATTGTGTAAAGTCTTTTTGGAGTGTGTGTGGGGTGGCAATAATTTTTCTATGCTGTATTACATGAAGTACAAGTTTTGCTAAAAATCAATCTTTTTGGGTTGAAAATTCGACTCCTTGGTGGCACGTTTAATTAATTTTTTAGAAATTCATAGCTTTGGTTGAAGATTCATAATTTTAGTAGAAAATTCATCACTGGTTGAAAATTGAACGATTTTATTGAAACTTGAACATTGAAGTTGATATTTCAGATTTTCGGATAAAGATTTTTTGTATAGAAAATTCTTTCCCTTATTAAACTTTTTTTTATGAAAATTAAACTATTCAATTTGGGTTAAAAAAGGACTTTTTAGTTAAGAAATTCAACTATTTGGTTCAGAATTTATGTAATTTGCTGAAAATGCCTCTTATTTGGTAGAAAATTCTACTGTTTTGTACAGAAAATTCTCTTTTCGTCTTCAAAATGTAACGGTTGAGTAGAAAATTTAAGTGTTTTATAGAAGAATTAATATTTTATGAAAATTTAAAAAATAAAAATTCAACTTTTTGGTTGAAAAATTATATAAATTATTGGAAATTCTTCAGGTATTGTAGAAAAATAACCATTTTTGGTTGAAAATTTAACTATTAGGTTGCAAATGTATATGTATTTGTACATGAAAAACTGCAGCGATTGACGATAATTTGATGAAGTTCTATATTATAAAACAATATGCCCGTTGCGCGGGAACATTTTTTCAAATATCATAAATATTATAACTTATATCGAAAACTGTGATTCAAACTTCTGACGAATTAAAGCCATAAATTGTAACTGAAATTTTGTTCGATTTGTTTTTAAAGAAGGTACTCAAAGCACCTGCGGCTTTAACGATTACATTCTCATTGCGAAACTCGCAATTCGTGCTCGATAATTTGTGTCCAATTAAAATACCTCAATAAAATATTTTGTAAGTTTTGTACAAATCTACTAAAAACAACGCTTTAAAGTTACGGCTCTCTTAAAAGGAAAAATTGCATATTTTTGAAAATGATCCAACTTCTTGAACGTTTGTCTAATTAAGAAATTTCATAAGAATAGTTTCGAAATACATATATATTTCATATTTAGTAGAAATTTTAATTGATATTTCTTAACCTATACAAAAATTTTTTTTCCTTTTTTTGAAAATTTTCAAAATGTAAAAAACATATAACTTCTTTACATTCTATTAATTTTAAAAATAACAATAAGATAATTTGCAAGGCTTGCTGTCTTGCGCCAGAAAATCGGACATAAATCTAATCGAAAAATTAAACTTAGGTGGTTTCTAAATATATTTGATATCAAGTGAAAAATTTAAATGAAATTTTCTAATCTATCGGAAAAATATTTTTTTATATTTTTCTGAACATTTTCAAAATTTGCAAATTATATAACTTTTATAATTTCCATATAAATTGACCATTTAATTAGGATAATTTGCAAGACTTTAAGAAACTTTGACAACATTGTTTGAAATTTGAAGAAAAACAAATTTTCAAATTTTGAAAATGCCCTACGTTTTTTTATTTTGATTGGAAATATCTGCTTAACGAACTTAAACTTCATTTTGGGAACCTTAAAAAGTGTTCTAATGGCTGACTCGATTGGACAAATCCTTCAAAAGTTAGCGTGGCTACAATATTGAGGTAACCATACATACAGACATACAGACATATAGACAGACATACAGACAGACAACGACAAAATTTTATTATTTTCGACTCTGTGAGTGTTGAAACGTAAAGATCCGTTAAAAACTAGAGATCGAAAATTTGAAATATTACATTACACTCATGAATGAAAATGTAAAACTATGTAACAAGTGAGAAAGAATTATTATTTTCCTTAAAACTCCTTTTACAAATTTCCATTAAATTATTTAAAACAATAACAATACAAAAATGGGTAACTTTTTATGTATAGAAATGTAATACATATACATTTTCAAGGTATTGACAAAATAAAAACAAAAAATGTTTGTTTAAACATTTGCTGATATTTAAGATTCTGCACACTGACATGCTTCAATTTTGTAAAGCTTCGATTTTGCAATTCATTTTCAAATAAATTTTCAAATTTGAAGCTTTTAAATAGTAAATTTTGAAATTTGATCTTATTTAATTGAGAGTTTGAGAATATGTATAAGCATGTTAGAATAAAAATGTTAAAATTATTCTCTAAATATTCAGTGGAATGTTTCACATATGGATCAAAATTCTTGAGAAAAACTCCAAGGAAAAAAAATCGAAAGAATAATAAAAAATTCAAATATAAATTCGAATATTTGAAAATCTTGTTTAGTAATTAACAGAAATTTGCTATTTCCAATTACAATCTTTTTTGGTTAAATTGAAGGTATTCTTATAAGATATCATCAATTCAGAAAAGTTCAAGATTTGGCATCTTGTCTCTAATAGCAGGGACCATCTGCCAAGTGTGGACGTATTTAGTAGGGCTGAAGACCATTAAGGTACATTTTCATCTCGTGCCAAACTCGGTATTTAGCCTGATTTATTAGGATCTTATTTAGGGAGTCATAACTTATTATCGTTTAAACGTCTCGTTTATCTATTTTATTCGTCTGAATCGTGAGAATAGAACATTTTGTCCTAGGTCAGTCTCATAATAATTTTCACTTCAAAATTTACTTTAATCTTAAACAAAAGTTACAAATTGAGAGAAACCTGAAAATTACGGAAAAGTCAAGGATTTTTTTTTGTTAAGGAAAGGTCAGGGATTTTCTAAACATTGCAAATTTCAGGGCATTCCCGTGAGAAGCTCTTTGAATAAATATCAACAATAATCAGAGCTGCTACACAATTACTTTTGTTGCATATTTTCATAATCGTTGCTCCCTGATGTATTCCCTTCGAAAGATGTTACAAAAATTACCGTGAGTTAATTTACATTTACAAAAATTCTACTTTGAGCGACCGCTAAATATATATTTTTTAATTATTACAAAAATTACGTGTAATTTTCTCACAAAAAGGAAGAGTTTTTAAAACTAAAAATTTGTTTCATTATTTAAAGCAGTCCTAATTTTCCACAGTCCTGCATTCCAGTTGATCTGAATTTATAATCAATTTAGATTTCAAATATTTATGGGTATTTTAGAAAATCTTAATGAATTTTCAAGATCTTTAAAAGATGTCAAGGGATTTCAAAATAATTTAAAGGTATTGGGATGCGGTAAAATATTTTAAAACATTTCAAGAAATGTTTAATTGAATATAGTAATTGAATGGCTTTAAAGGATTTAAAATATTTTAGTTTATTTTAAAAAATTCCAAATTTTCAAGTGCTTTCAAAAGTTTCGAGAGATTAGAAATATTTTACAGAATTGTAAAAGATTCGAAGGAATTTTTTATTTATTTCAATAATTTGAACTAATTAAAAAAGATTTGCAATGTTTTAGGATATTTTAAAAGTTTTAAAGGCATTTTTAAGAGATTTAAAAAGTTTCAAGGGATTTCTAAGAATTATAATGATTTTAGGGTATTCTTGAAAATTCAAAGGTATTTTCAATAGCTCAAAAAAATTGCAAGGGATTTCAAAAGATTCGAAAGGATTTCAAATATTTTAGGGCATTTTTAATACATTTTAATAAGTTGAAATGATTTTAAAGGATTTGAATGATTCTAGAATATTTTTTTAAATTCCAAGAAATTTATAAGTGCTAAGGAAAGTTTTCAGGTATTTCGAAGCATTTCAAAGGATTTCAATAATTTGAAGGTATTTTGTTTTGAATTATAATAAATTTTCAACAGCTTTAAAAAATGCAAGGGATTTCAAAAGATTTTGAAATATATTAAGGTATTTTGAAACATTTCAAGGCATTTTCAATTGAGTATAGGAATTAAATAGGTTTTGAAATACTTCAGGGTAATTTAAAACAATACAAGGGATTTCAAAGTGCTTTGACAAGTTTCAAGGGATTTGGAATACTTTTGGGAATTTTAAAAAATTCCAAGGAATTTTTAGTTTATTTCGAAAATTTTAAGGGAATTCTAGAGGGGTTTCAGAAAATTTATAAGGATTATAATGATTTTAAGGAATTTTAAAACTTTTGCATGCGATTGTAAATAATTTTATTAGATATGGAACGATTCTACCGAACCTATAAAGTTTTAAGCCATTCCAAAAGATCCCATGAATCCAGAAGGTCGTAGAATTTCACGGAATTTTATAATGTTTTACTGGATTTCAAAGAGTTTTTCCTCAAAAGTGAGAGATTTCGAGCTGGATTTTAAAGTTTTGAATAGATTTTTAAATAATTCTTGCAACTTATTTAAATTCTTTTAAATTCTTTTTAAATCTTTAGAATTCTGATGGAATATTTTTAAATTCATTTCAAACTGAATTTTTTCATATTTTTAAATTGAATTTTCATGAATTTCATTCATTTGGTTTTTAGCGGAAGATATTATTTTTAATTTTAATCTGTTTTATATTAAAAAATGTACAAAACAAATGAAACATATTTATAAGATTTCGGGCTATGTTTAGTTTTTTCGCCTGAGATACCAAGCATTAAATAATACAGTGTTGTCTAACTTTATGAAATGTAAAAGTTATCAAATGTATAAAAAATCTTTAGTTATCTGAAATGTTGTAAAAAGAACTACGAGTACCAACTCCTGAATACATGCATCGTGGCTGTAATACTCTCGTAGGTATTCTCCTACATAGCGGTATACTATAAGTACATGAAGTATCGGAAAAGCTCGCCTGCTTTTTTTACTTTTTCCTCTCTCGACCAAGGTCCGACGGGATGGGGTAATGAAATCGTAATAGAACAACAGTGTACATTCAGCAACGTACATATTTTTTTGTAACAACTTTTGCATGTGCAGTTTTTCAACTTGCACTTTTTATCTCCATAAATAGAGATTATTTCAGCTATATTTGCTTAGATTTACTGTTTTGTATCAATTTTTGCTGTAAAAAAAAACATAAGCCTTAATAATTTCAACATTTCATAAACGCAAAGTTCCGCTGGACCGGTAAACCTGGAAATGACCGGGAATTTTATGAGATCGGATAACCCGGAAAATGACAGTGAATTTATTTTTTGACCGAGAATTTTACAAATTTAAAAAAAAAATATGTCCAAGTTTGATTTCAACATTTTTAAGCATACGTTTTTAATTTAAAGAATTTTAAAGACTTAAAAGATTAAAAATTAGAAGCGTTTGAAATCGAAAATTTTTTATGAAAAAATCTTTTTAGTTCATCAACTTTGAATATAAATTATAATTACTTTCAAAATTAAACTGTGCATTAAAGATTAACAAGGGAAAAATAGTGAAATTCACAAGACGGTTGGAAATCAGTTCAAAATTTAATAATTTCCTGATTTTATCGTTAACGATTTAACAGTTTCAATTGGAAAGTCTTAGCAGTTAAAAAAATTTAAACGCACGATTGAAACTTTATAAACTATTAATTTTTTTTTAATAATTTCAAAACAATATATTCATTATTTTTTAAAACACATTAAACGTTACAATTTTTATTCTTCTATTTTACAAAATTAATTTTCAAGTAAGAAATAATTTCAAATAATTTAAACGATTCAACAAAAAATAAAAGTATTTCCAAAATTGTTAAAAATGAATCTGGAAGATTTTAAGGAATTATTTTTAATTTTGTAACATTTTTAAAAATTTGAAGGAAAAATTTTAGAAAGAATTCGAATCATTTTTAAAAATACTTTAAAATTTGAAAATATGTAGAACGACATGTAGATGTTTTAAAATTTGGAAATAAAATGTTGAAGATTTTAACGTTTTTTTTAAATATTTAAACTAAACATAATTTAACTTCTGATTTAAAAAAATTCGTGGCTTGCAGCTCAGTTTGTATTGCTTCAAATGTCAAAATGCTTATATTTAGAGTTCAAATTTTTTACTTTCAATGGCCGTTAATCTTTTTGGTTATTGGTTGAAATTTTAACTATTACATTTTTCATTGAGAATTAATTTCTCTTTGATCAAAATATAACGGCTTGGTTAACACTTTAACAACTTTATTAAAAAATAATTTTTCTGGTTCAAAATGTAATGATTTTGGTTTAAATTCAACTATTTTATATAAAACTCCGGTTATTCCATTGAAAATTTATCTTTTTGTTTAAAAAACTGAACTATTATATTTCTCGCTGACAATTCATCTTTTTGGTTAAACATTCAACTACTTGTTTAGAAGATGATTTATTTATTTTTTAAACTATTTTTTTCACTGAAGACTCATCTCCTTATCTAAAAGTTTAATTATTTCTGTTTTGGTAGGAAATTAATCTATTTTATTCAAAATTCAGTGATTGGAATCTATCCACGCTAAGCTTCGGCCGTTCTTATCCTTTATGATGGAATGCGTTTTATTTTGGTCTTACGGTCCAATGCAAATAAAAATGGATTCAGATGTCAATGAATCTTTACTCGTCAATTTTGAAAAATATTCCAACGTACGTTTCAGCCTAGTTGCAGGTCTTCTTCAAGGTAATACATCACCTAAATTTATAAAAATTTAAACAATACGTAATATATTAGAAAAGAATAAACAAATTTGATTAAACAAAACTCAAAACAAAAACAAAAAATTGTATTATGTATAAATTTACGTGTTAGTTTTTACAGCAGAACATAAGTTTGAAGTGAGCCAAACTTTATACATTCAGCTAATTGTTATAATTTTAACCTTCTTCATAACATATATTTTGAAAAGTGTCCTTTTTATTAAGAAAAATTCAAATGGACTCTAAATTTAAAGCCTCAAAAATAAAACAGGCTCCAAATTATATTATATTTACTACATATTAAAAACAAAAATTTAACAACACATACTTTTATTTGGAAGGACACACATGAACTAACGAATACATTATAAATTAAGTCAATTTTAATTTTAATTTAAGTCAATTAAGAAAGGCCGATTTTAAAATGGAGAATCTGATGAAAAATGCACAAAAGTAAATTTAATTAAAAATTTTTTAAAAATTTATTCTTCTATTACAAAAAATTAATTTTCAAGTAAAATTGTTGAATTTCGATGGATAATAAATATCGAACATCTATTATTATTCAAAAAAAATTTGAGTGTGTTGAGAAGAAATTTGGAACATCTGAAAAGATTCAAAATTCATTAAAATTTTGTAATTATTTCAAATAATTTAAACGAAGTGTCTACGTATACGGACATAATTTGGCTACTCGTAACGAAATTTCGGTGCAAATAACCCACGGCCTACTTTAAAACAAAATATAGACTTTTGCAGATTTCGAACAAAAAATGTAGAACATTTTTACGAATTGTGATAGGATTCAAAAGAATAAAAAGATTTCCAAAATTATTAAAAATAAATCTGGAAGATTTTAAGAAATTATTTTTCATTTTGTACCATTTTTAAAAAATTGAAGGAAAGCTGCTTTTAGAAAGAATTCGAATCATTTTTAAAAGTACTTTAAAATTTGAAAAAATGTAGAACAACATGTAGATGTTTTAAGATTTTGAAATAAAATGTTGAAGGTTTTTAAGGTTTTTTCAAATATTTAAACTAAAAATAATTTAACTTCTTATTTAAGAAAATTCGTGATTTGCAGCTCAGTTTTTATTACTTCAAATGTAAAAATGTTTAGATATAGAGTTCAAATTTTTTACTTTCATTGACCGTGAAAACCGTTAGCGAACCGAGAAAAACCGGGAAATGACAGGGATTTTTTTCTGTGACTAAAGGGGCCATCCTATAAACGGGGTTTCATTTACTTCTTCTAATGTCTTAACAAAAGTAGGTTTCAGTTCAACGTGTTAGCTGTTTAAAGGTTTCTTCACTCTGGGAATGCTTCAGAAAATCGTTTAAATGTTTTTCAAGCAAACAAAATCTGGCAGTCGCTTTTTATAAACTGTTAACCTTTAAGTATGTACGTGATTTTATTTATGCACTAACAAGGACCTGAGGCCTCTCAGACCGTTGTATATATGTATACCTAATTAAATAAGTAAAGAAGTTTCAGTTATAAAACGTATAACATGATGTGAAGAGACATTTGAATAAGTAATAAATTAATAAATTGTCTCAACTTTCATTATTGATACTCTTTACACCATTGGGACGAGGGACCCACATAACAGAAGCATGTTACACCATGCTGGAAACCATCGTTATGAGTCGATGAGTGATACTTAAATTAGAGAGAGGTTTAGAGGATATGAAAATGCTCGGACTTCATTGGAAAGTGACCCAGTGTCGACTGGGTCCTTCGCCACGACAACGCACCTACCCATTCAGTGCAGGTCATTCAGCAATGTCTGGTGAAACCAGGAATTGCACAAACACCTTGCACAACTTTGATAGCCCCAATATAGTCTTGACCTGACTTTCTGTCAGTTCTGGCTGTTTCCTAAATTGAAGTATCCTCTAAAAGGAAAGCGATTTCAAGACGCAGAGCAAATAAAACAGAATGCGGCGATACAACTGTCAGGAATTACACTGAGCTCGAAAAGCTTTCAAAAAAAATTAATTTTCAGAGTAGTATAAAACATTACCCAAATTAAAAAAATTGTTAATTTCTTTTGTAGAGAAACTCTTAAGAAAGGAAATCAGCTATTGTTAATAATGTTTAATGACAATGTTTTCTTTTTTTTCAAACTATAATCGAGTGAAGGAATGCATTCAGCGTTCAAGAGCGAAATGTTGGGGGCGACGCCTAATGAGGCGCACCAAAAATATCCCTCAATTTTAAGAATAATATAATCGATTTTATTATATTAAAACACGGAGAATTTAATTTGACACCTTATATTCACTCTATGTGTACCCAAAATTATTTTTTAATTAATTAAAAACTTTAATTTCAGGTTTTTCTAAAAAGTAAACCTGCGTCAAGTTACCTTCCATGTTCCGTAATGTGGCGCACTTATTTGTCTTGTAATAGCAATTCAAAAACGACTTTTTACATTAGGTGTTCGTGCACAGTAATGAGGGAACCCGTTTGATTGCAAATTTAATTAATTTTGCTTACGATTAAAGCATTATTGTCTCCATAGATGAGCCCAAAAAATTATAAGCTTGCTGAAAAATACTTCGTTTCTTCATCATAGAGGAAGCTTTGTAATAGTAACATTTTCCAAAAACTTTAGTTTCATTTAATTAAACATTCCTAAATTAAAAAATGTCTAATATTTTTATTGTTTTTGGCCCTCTTTAATGATAATTATGAAACGTCAAAAACGTATATGACTCAAGTTTTTCGGATAAACATGAAATATGTATCAAACGGTATAATTTTGAATCCGGTCATCACTAAAGATATAAATAGATTCAATTAGATGCCCTAAGTTCTTTCTAAATGTCCACATTAGGTACTGTGCCACATTACGAGCCGCTTTCCTATCGTTCTTTAAGCGAAAAGTATATATAATTCCCATGAGGTTCTTTGTATCTCTTTTATTTGATCTTTTATGTAAACTAAAGAAAAACAAATTTGTTAATAGGATATTTAAAGTAACAAATAAATATCCATGTAAAAGATACCACATTTTTTACTGTTACTAGAGACATCTTACCCATACCTAATGCATTGAGATCAAAAATTTTTGATTCCAAGAAATTTTATTTGAATGAAACAAATTTTTCTTTTGAGATGAAGTCAAAGAAATATTTCTTTGGTGTAATGAAAATCATTATTTGATTGGAATACACTTTTATTTAGATCATTATCATAAAAATACCTTTGCTCAAATTAAATAAAAATCTTGTTTAATTTAAACATTTCTTGTTTTGAATGAACTAAAGATTTGATTTTAAGAAGTTTAAATTTGATAAATAATGTATTTTAACATGTTTCGGATGCTTTTAGGTGCATTAAAATTATAGTTTTAATTATAAGAATGCCTGTGCTGAGAAGCTTGTGAGAAGCTTCTGGTGCTTTTTTTCTAAGGAACTATCATATATTTTTATAAACTCAAATATATTTAATTCAAGAAAACTATGTATTAAAATCATTTAAATCTCAGTAAACAAATTCTTTGTTTGAATCAATAGAGTAAATATTTTTTATCTATTAAAATTATATAAATGTTTTGTTAATCAAAAAGTGCAGTAAAAATATTAATTTTATTTTCTAAGCAAAATTTTCAGTTTTCTAACCTAATATTTTAAGGTATTAAATCTGAACTTCAATGCTGCTTAAAACTATTATTCTTTGGAGTTATCATAACTTCTATTTATTTATCGGAGGCTTCACAGTCCTTCCCATATTCACCTATTTTGCCGTTTTGCTCGTTTTCCTATTCAAATGCGAACTGAATTAATAGAGTGCAAGAACAAAATTAGGCTATTTTTGGTTGACCTAAATCTTTTTATTTGAATAGTCTGCTTTTATATTTTTTGTTGAAAATTCGTCTTTTTTGTTCAGAAATTTTATCATTTAGTTGAAAATTTAATTATTTTGATGAAGATTCAACAGGTTTTTGGTTAAAAGTCATCTTCTTTGGTTGAAAATGCAAATTGGAATTTTTTGTTCAAAATTCAACTATTTTGTACAAAGTTAAACTATTTAGTTAAAAAATAAGTTTGTTGTTGTCATTCTATCAATTTGGTATACATTTTTTTCTTGACTGAAAAATAATCAAATATTCCGTTGTTCAAAATTCAACTGTTTTGATAAAAATACGTCTTTTTGTGTAGAATTTTTATCTTTTTGGGTAAAAATACAACTTTTTTATTGCAAATTGATTATTTTATTTTTTACAAAAATAACAGTTTTATTAAAAATGTATCTTTTGATGTGAAAATTAAACCCTTGTGTTGAAAATTTGTCATTTTAGGTTGCAAATTCGACTAAAATATACATGAATAATTATATATAATAAATATAACTATAATATCAACTGATTTTTATTTAAATTTAAAAAAATATTGATAGAAATAAAAAACATTATAGTTTTCGTTAAAAATTAATTTTTTAATGAAAATTTAACTACGTCATTTTTTGTTCAAGACTTCTTATTTTTACTTGAAAATTCAAGTAAGTAGTTGAAAATATAACTACTTTGTTAAAAATTAATTTCTTTATTTGGATATTTAGAATCAGTTGGCAATTTTAGAAGTTTGTTGAAAATACATTCTTCTTTTTAAAGAAAATTAATATTCTTGGTTATTGGTTGAAATTTTAACTATTACATTTTTTGTTGAGAATTAATTTCTCTTAGATCAAATTAGGCTTGAGCCAAGAACCTTGGTTTTAAAATTTAACTAGTTTATCAAAAAAATAATTTTTCTGGTTCAAAATGTAATGATTTTGGTTTAAATTCAACTATTTTATATAAAACGCCTGTTTTTCCGTTGCAAATTAATCTTTTTGTTTAAAAAACTTAACTATTATATTTCTCGTTGACAATTCATCTTTTTTGGTTAAGCATTCAACTACTTGTTTAGAAGATGATTTATTTACTTTTTTAACTTTTTCTTGCTCTGAAGATTCATCTTCTTATCTGAAAGTTTAATTATTTCAGTTATGGTAGGAAATTAATCTATGTTATTAAAATTCAATGATTGGAATTTATCCACACTAAGCTTTGGCCGTTATTATCCTTTATGATAGAATGCGTTTTATTTTGGTCTTACGGTCCAATGCAAATGAAAATGGATTCAGATATCAATTAATCTTTATTCGTCAATTTCAAAAGTTATACCAACGTACGTTTCAGCCTAGTTGCAGGCCTTCTTCAAGGTAATACATCAGCTAACTTTAAAAAAACTTTCAACAATATGTAATATATTGGAAAAGATTGAACAAAATTTATTAAACTAACAAAAAATTATATTATGTATAAATTTACCTGTTAGTTTTTATATTAAAATCCAAAAAACACAAGACATTTCCATTGCGATTAAGTTTTACACCAGCACATAATTTTGGAGTGAACCAAATTTTATACATTCAGCTAATTGTTATAATTTTAACCTTATTCATAACATATACTTTGAAAAGTGTCCTTTTTATTAAGAAAAGTACAAAAGAACTCTAAAATTAAAACCTCAAAGATAAAACTGGCTCCAAATTATATTATTTTTACTACATTTTAAAAACAAAAATTTTAAAACAACATATACTCTTATTTGGAAGGACAAACATGGGCCAACGAATACATTAGAAATTAAGTCAATTTTACATGAGTATTTAAGAAAGGCCGATTTTAAAATGGAGAATCTAATGAAAAGTGCGCAAAAGTAAATTTAATTAAAAAATTTTTTAGTTATTTATTAATTTACGTATAAATAATTTTTTATAAAATACTTTGTTAAATTTTATTTACATTTAATATTTCAGTTTTCAAACTGAAAAATAGATAGTAGATAATAGATAATAGTTTAACCTTTACTCCTATTCTTTACGAAAGATATGTGGATGATATCCCAGCAATTGTTCCTACTGAAAAAATAGATGAATACATAAAGACTTTCAACAATATGGAAAATTCAATTAAATTCACGATTGAAAAGGAGGATAATAACTCTATTGCTTATCTAGATTTATTAATGATTAAAACTTCAGAAAGTAATTTAATAACATATTGGTATAAAAAAGTTTCTTGGTCAGGACGTTATTTCAATTATAATTCTCATCATTTATTTTTTCAAAAAGTTGGTCTAATTAAAGGTCATATTGATAGATGTTTTAAATTAAGTAATATGCAATTCCTCAAAGAAAATTTAGGTCAACTAAAAATTACTTTTTTACAAAATAATTACCCACTCCAATTAGTAAACCAAATCATTAAAGAAAGGATCCATGAAATTTATAATAGTGCTTCTAAAAATAAAAAATGTATTAAAACTTATAGTAAATGTGATCTAAAGGTTTCATTTCCATATATTGAAGGTCTGTCTGAGCGTCTAAAATGTGGTTTAAAAAAATATAACATTAATGTGTATTTCACAAACAACCACACACTTAATAAATTTTCTTTGTTTAAAAATAAAGACAAATATAACAAAGAAAACTTATCTGGTTTAGTATATATGATAAATTGTAAATGTTGCAATAAGATTTATATTTGTGAGACAGGTAGGATACAGCTAGTTAGATCACTATTTTGATTTTAAGATTAATAATATAAATGTTTTAGCTCGTGAAAACAATACTCAAAAAACAAGAATATTAGAGTCTAATTTTATAAGTAAATTAATTTAAAATTCCATCAGTTTAAAAACTGAAATATTAAATGTAAATAAAATTTATAAAACTATTTTATAAAAAATTATTTATATATAAACTACTGACTAAAATTTTTTTAATTTTTAAAATAAATCTACTTCGGCGCACTTTTCATTAGATTCTCCATTTTAAAATCGGCCTTTCTTAATTAATCATGTAAAATTTATTTAATTTCTAATGTATTCGTTAGCCCATGTTTGTCCTTCCAAATAAAAGCATCTGTTGTTGTTAAATTTTTGTTGTTAAAATGTAGTAAATTTAATATAATTTGGAGCCTGTTTTATTTTTGAGGCTTTAAATTAAGAGTCTTTTTGTATTTTTCTTAATAAAAAGGACACTTTTCAAAATATATGTTATAAAGAAGGTTCAAATTATAACAATTAGCTGAATGAATAAAATTTAGCTCACTATAAAATTATGTTCTGGTGTAAAACTTGATCACAATTGAAATGCCTTTTTTTTATTTTTATATAAAAACTAACAGGTAAATTTATACATAATATAATTTTTTGTTTTTGTTTGTTTAATCAACTTTGTTCAATTCTTTCCAATATATTACATATTTCTTACTTTTTTTTTAAGTTAGCTGATGTATTACCTTAAAGAAGACCTGCAACTAAGTTGACGAATATTCATTGACATCTGAATATATTTTTATTTGCATTGGACCGTATGACCAAAATAAAACGCATTCTAACATTATTCTATTTTGGTTGAAAATTTGTATTTTTGGTTTGCAAAATTATCTCTTTTAGTAGAAATTTAATTTTTTTGTCAAAAGTACAAATTCTTTATTAAAACTAAACTGTTTTGGATATCATACCACAATATTTAAAAAAAATGCAATCTCCTATTTTCCCTGTTGCCGATACAGTTTGGAAAAATGTTTTTGGGTTTCATCTTGTATGTGTGTGTGTGTGGAGGGGGGGGGGCATAAAAATGCACGAAACAATGCACGAAATTTGAAACGTTTTAGGCCACTTCTCAGTTGGTTTCAAATTATGTCTATTGTTTTGAATATTAACCTGAAAAACTGAACTGTGTGAAGTTAGTGTAAATAAAAAAAAGAAGTTGAAAACGATGTAAAGTTTAACTAGCTATAATAGCTATAGCTATAGCTATAATAGCTTTTACATGTTAAATGTTTAATAGGTGAAGTTTAAACATTATTTAAATAATGCTTTGTGATACTATTATTCTGATTCCGTTATTCACTTGTTTCGAGCTGATTGTCAAATATTTTCCCATCATCATACTGCC
>JAAAKG020140027.1:0-12206 GCA_010014905.2 Druon quercuslanigerum | reverse complement strand
AACACGAGAATTCCAGATCAATCTAAAAATTTTATAACCCCTTCCTCACACTACTCCCCTCCCTACCGAGTGAGTGATGCCTACCCCGAAAGGGAAATGGTTTAATGGTGTAATGATAAATATCATTGTCTTGTCCGCGTTATATCAACTATATGTAACTTTTTCATCTTGGGACGGTAAAAGAATAATGAAAAAGAGAAGAAGAAGGGGGAATAGGGGTGGGGACACTGGAATAGTATTAGAAAGTTGAAGGGTAGGGAAAATGAAAGAAGGAATGAGGGGTTTGGGCACAGGAAGATGGTAAGAAGGTTTTATAAGGGGACTAAATCTTGTGATACAAGGTTTGGAAGCTTGCATTGCATGGGTCAAGCAAGCTTCCTTCAAATAAGAAAATGCTCGCCATTTGGCAATATAGCGAAAAAAGATTAAAGGAACATTGCTTGTCAATCTTTAACTTGATCTATTGAGCAATAGTTGTGTATGGAACCTAGGGCTGTGCAGTAGTTTTTCGGTTCTCCCAGAATGCCGCATTATTTGTATGCATGATATATCGTTCTTTTAGAAACATATTTGAAATAAATATGTTCGAGAAACCTTCTAGCAATGTTCCGTCAATATTGCAAGCAAGCTTATGGAAGCTTCCCATTACATGGTTCCCTCAATCTTTCATTGAAATGCTGCTACATGGCGGGCTTTTTCATATTTTCGGGAATCCTGTCTGAACCTTTCTGATGCACGCTGCCCATGCTTGCATAGAATTTTTTTGGGAAGCTTGCCACCAACTCTGTTGCTATATATTCACATAGGCTAGAGAGAAGTAAGAGAGCATAGAGTTGAAAAGGGGAGAATGGACAGGGGATTTTGCTTCAAAGGATTGTTTGAATAATGTTTGAAAAATATAAGCGATAAAAGGACGATACATAAAAGAGGGGAGTGGAAATATTAGAGATGAAATGCAGTGAGTAAAAGGAAGGATGGTGTTGAAAAAAATAATGGGGGGGGGTTGTGTTAAAAAGTGTATGGAATGGTGTTAGAAGTAAAGGATAGGGCCAGGATATAGAGGATAGGATGAGTGTCCGGAATAAGGAGAGGGGGAGAAAATGTTATTGAAGATGGTTTTTTCACAAAGTAATAAACTAAAATTCCAATAGATACTTTTCGATTACTGAAAGATAGAATCGGCAAGAACAATAGAACTAAAATTTTGGAATTTGTGGAAATAAACAGAAGCTCTGTCTTTCTCTCTGTCTGTCTCTCTCTCTCTCTCTTTTTTTTCTTTCTTCCTCATTTCAGAAAAGTTCCTCTTAAGTTCTGAAATTCAGGATATGCCAATGAAAAAGGTAAAAGGGGGAGAAAAAGAAATAAGAACCAGAATTGACTAAAAGTGGTACAAGAGAGTAAAAGGAGTTGAACTTAAAGGGAAAGGAAAAATAAGAACAGGTCTCGATAAAGTTTCTCACTTTTTTATGATGATTTATCCGAAGGTAGTTCTAATTCGAGCCAAATGTTTAGCCGAGAACAAAACTTTGACCAAAAAACGAGCGAGAAAAAGAAAGAAAAAGGTATTATATGAATTTTAAGAGAAAAATAGGAGAATAGGAAAAAGAATAAATGCGGCAATAAAAATAGTGAGAAGGTAAGGAAATATGAAAATGTAATAATTCTAGGAGGAAATAATTATGGACAAAAACATTATTTTTGTTGCAAAACGCGAGATTAATATATTTTTGTTGTACATTTCTTCCTCTAAAACCTCGTTATCATTTTCTTAATTAAACTAATAAGCTTTCATGCGAGGCAGGCAATTTGTAATTAATAGATACGTATTATCCAGTATTAATTACTTAAGTTATTTACAAAATTCTTAAACATCTTATAAAATATGAATTTATTTCAAGGAATTCCAAATCAGTACACGATTTTGATTTATCTTTTGAGCTCTCTATAAATATACGTATCTTACTATGGGAGGCAAGAGGATTTGAATGTATCGGATAACTTGATGCAATCGATCTTCAGAAAGACATGCTTCAACGAGCATCTGGAAGCTGGATTAATAAATTTTACACAACTTCTTGAAGTCGCCGATAGAAATTCCTCATACTCGAGAGCTTATCAGTTACCTCAACTACACAATACGTATTCTCTAAGAAAAAGAGATAAAATTCCTTACGTGCAAGATAACTTTATATAAAACCCTTAAAGGCTTCTTGAATTTTCAAAAAAAGTTAAATATTTTGCAGGCTCTGATAATAAAAAGTCTTCTAGGACCATTTCGAACAATAAGAATTTGTTTTCGATTTCATTAATTTCTTATAATACATCAATATCTCAAATTCAGACCTGCCAAAAAAAGGAAGTAAAATTGACATAAACGGGTATTTCTTACAGTGAGTAAATGATTGGCATCAATTATAAAGTAGATACTTGACTACAACGACAGACTTTGCAGCTATAAAATAGAGCTACATTATTTTATTGCAGTTTACTATTATTATCCGGATGGATGTAGAGTAGAATTACAATGAACTGAAATGCGTTTCAGTAAAACGTGAAACATCTAATAACCTCTCCAAGTACATGCTTGGTTGCAACAAATTACTTGCAAAATCAACATTCTGACCAAGGATATATTTATTTTTATGCATAACAAACGGTTAAAGATGTCAAGCTTGTTTTATTATAATTCTAGAATTAAATTATTATGAAGATGAGAATACCTAAGTTGACATGGTAAACAAGATTCTTTAAAATGATACAAATTAAAGTTTACTACCTTGCCTTGTTTGAATGCATCACTGAATGTAAACATATAATTCTTTCTCTCTGCTATCTTTAAAAATCGATAGGGAAGAGAATGTACAGTGACGTGATAAAAAAATTATTTTTCCTCTGCCTTTTCCAGCTTTCGACGAAATAAAGAAATTTTTTATATTTTTATACTTTTATATTTTGCACTCCCGTCTATCTCAGCATGACTAAAAAAAAATTATAAAGATTATTGTGAAGAAGTGAGGGGATTAGGGGAATGTGTACAGTACTGGCAGAAATAATTTACACAGATGTTTTTTGAGCTGCTGCTAAAGTTCCTTAATTTTTATCATATTACTTAACAAATATTTTTCTCTATATATCGTGAATAGTCATCTAATTACGCGTAACAATACTCCCTAAAATTTATGTCCTCGGCATTTTTGAGATGAGGGGAACTGAGGAACCGCGAGAGAAAGAGAGAGAGAGAGACAGTTGATGCTCAGTCAAACATGACAAACAGCATGAGGCCGACACTCTCGGCAGGTTAGTTGTATTAGGTTGCGTCATGCATGCAAATCGAACTGAACTGGTTCAAATGGCCCTGCCGGCTAACGTTTGGATTCCCCCGATTTAGGATCAAGGCCACTTAATGCCATGCCCTGAACCGTTCTTGCATTTGGAAAGAAACTTTCCTTCGATTTAAAGGAAAATAAATTTTTGTTAAGAAATAAAAATTTCTCAAATAATGGTTCAATTATTTGAAAATTAGTTTAAAAATACTTGATGACTTGTAGCTTATCTAAAAAAACTTACTTCATGAGAAAAAAAATACTGTTTTGATATGAATTTTACTTAGGACTGATATTTTGCTTTTTTAATGTTATTTTCCGGGCACAATTCGAGGGGTTTGGGGCAAATTTAAAAGATATTGGTTGAGAATAATTCCTTGAACATTCCTTAAGAGTAATTAGGAATATAAGGAAGGGAGTGATGGGTGAAAGGCCGAAGAGGGTAAGAGATCAAGAGCGGTTTCGTGGTCATGGCAGTGTGGAGAGAGGGGGTAGACGAAATGGTGTTTGATGGGGCTAGGGTTTGATGGTTCATTTTACGACACAACTAAAATCTTAAAACTTAGTTCGAACTGCCAGAGTGAAAAAAAATAGCAGAAGTTATGTGTATCCCTACGATAATAATCCTGATTGTTATTAAGTTGGCGTGTGACAGTGACAATTAGATCGTTAGATGAAGTTTATAATGAAAATTGGTTTGGATGGTAGGAACGTTTAACATCGACGTCAAGAGTGTTGACGCTGAATTCTTGAGAGAACGCCGAGCAGGCAAGTGTGGGAAGGGGCTAATTTTCGCGTCAAGCCTCGCCACTTTCGGCACGAAAGCATATCTGAGCGGACATGAATCTCAAAGGGTGCTGATAGAGAGCTTGTGCAGCTCGTGTAGCTCGTGCATGGTGCTTCTCAGACCCTAGAACTGGCAAAGAGAGACGGAGGCTAGAAGCTATATGGTTGCACTGAGGTGAGAATATGGTAAGAGTCAAGGGAAAGTGGCGTAGGCTATTGAGTGAGGGAGAGAGAGAGGATCTCCTAGGGAGTAGAGCGTGGATAATAGAGAGTACAGACTCATTGATACGGTGACGTCTGACATGTAATTTCCTAGAAGCAGCACTACTAAGCTTCGGAATCTCGGTACACCTACTTTCCACCACCAACTACTATCGGTATATGGGATATATTCGGTGTATGTGTGTATATACACTGTATAGACACATGTTTACGTTTAAATTCACGGGCATTCTAGCCAGTTCAATTCTAAAGCAAATTCCAGTGCCAAAACAATTTCTACAGGGGCGATTTATAAAAGCCTGATTATTTGAACTTTTTTTCTTTTTTAATATACTTTGTGTATACTACTTTTCATCCATTGTGGCTGACTATGGCTTCATCCACTTGTGACAACTTGCGTCTAAGATTAAACTTCGTTTACTAATGCATTTCCAATATTTCAAACTTTTAGCTTATATTGCTCTAATATAAAACGGTTGGATTCGCCCGTGCAGAGAGGGGGCGGAAGTAATGTTACAAACTTAGATAACGTTTAGTAGGTTTTCTGTTGATAAATGTTAACAAAGTATGCGAATTTCACGAAAGGTAACCCTGCAACAGTATAATTCAATAATAACTTAATAAGTTACACATTTCATCAATCACACTCTTACTCCTATTCCCGCCTTTTTTCATTTTTAAGGAATTATTTTTACATTCTCATCAGAGAAGATATTAGATTTGTGTAAAATTTTAGACTCTTTGAATACGAAAAAAGGTTTTTACGAATGTGTCTGTCTCTCTGTATGTATTTATTCAAAAAGAGTGAATTTTGTGAATTTTTGAGATTACATTTTTTTTAGGATTTAAAAATTCTCTGTACGATCATTCATAATATTTGAAAAGTCGAACATTTTCACCTATTCTAACAAAAAAAAAAAATTTTAAGCTAAATAACGCACGATATGAAAAAAAAGTTAAGAAAAGAAAAACGATTTTTTTGAAGGCACTCTGGCATAATTCTCTTATCTTCCTTTGTCAAAGGTTACTTTACCTTGAGCTCCATTTTTGCTATTCGGTTACTTTTAATGTATTTAATGTACTATCTCAATTGACACTTTTTCGATTTCTCACGTAAACGCTCGGTCTCTCATGGCTCATTATCCAGAATTTAAGCATTATTTTAGCTCGCAGTCATATCACATTATAGAAGTTTCTGAGAATTGGCTGAGCCCTAACTATCCCTCTGTTCAGTTGCTCTTAATAAGTATACCCTATTTCGTAGAGACAGAGATGCAAGAAGAGGGGGTGGAATCTGACTTTACCTACACGATAGTCTCAGGGGTGCTATGGTAGGAGTGACTCCATTATCAACTCATCCGTTAACTGATTTCTTTTTATTGAGGCTAGATTCTCAGAAGATAGTGCTTCAATACACATCATACAAACCGATCTAGTTCTCGGATAGATCTAATGATGGTGGATGACCTCGAAAAGGTTTCTTCTTATTCGCAGCATTCCATTTCCTTTCTATTTCATCATGACCTTAATAATGTCAATTTTAAATTTACTAATAACTTTACTCCTAGCACATTTCAGACTTCAATACACAATCTCTCAAGCATAGATGAATCTGACTTCATTGACCATCTTACAACATATAAATGGGAAAAAATTTATTTTGAGCAGAATGCTAATACGAAGACCACCTTACTTTCATCATTTTTGACCTCAGCTTTTGGGTAATTTGCGCCTCTACACGTTCCTCACTTTGTGAAAAATAAATCTTGCCCTTGGATCATCTCTGACATTAGAATACTGATAAAATAACGTGATAATAAACGTAGGTTGGTGATAAGAACGAGAAATACGACTATCCAAGCCGAATTCCGGAAGATTAGGAACCTCGCACAAACTAAAATCCGCGATGCCTATAATCAATACAACTTTAACTCGATTAAAAATAAAAACAAAAATGAGAATGTATGGCTCCTTTAAAGGCGATTGTGGTTATTCCCTCACAAGCGCACTTCTCCAGACTCGTATTTTATTCCTAATGCGCTCTTGAATACCTTTGCAACCCTTCCGTTGTCTGTGTCAGTTTCGCGTACTCTTGGAAGTACTCTCCCACCTTCTTTTGATGACAATAACTTCTTTTTTTCGGGCATATCTCCTGAATTTCTTTTGAAAAAACTAAATGCCGTCAAGTCTAATGCAATAGGGATGGATAGAATTTCCATTAAAATGATCCGGTTATTTTTCCGGTTCTCCTGCACATTTACAACTCCTCCCTTCAGGTTGGCATATTTCCTGATTTATGGAAAATGGGTCTTATTAGACCAATTTCAAAAGTTTCCAACCCTACCTCTTCCAAAGATTTCCGTTCTATTTCCATTCTAAATGCAATAGCTTAACCATTGGAACCTATTGTTTATCACCAATTAACGGATCACATAAATTCCAACAATCTTATCAATCCCCTTCAGTTCGGCTTTCGTGCAGGACACAGCACTATTTAAAACTATTTAATACTGATATTGAACCTGCTATAGATAGAAGGGAAATGACAGTCGCAGTCTTATTCGATTTTTCCAAGGCATTTGATATGGTGGACCATCAACGCTTATTATTGAACTGATCGGACTGGGTCTCGGTCAGGTGTGGTGACCCTTAGGATTCCATCCTGGCCCCAATCTTGTTCAATCTCTACACTTCTAATCTTACAGGTGAACTTAAATACTATAATTACCATAAATATGCGGAAGATTTTAAGTTATACATTTCGGGACCTATTTCCTCTCTCTCTCTCTCGAATGCTAAGTTGGATACAGGAAGACATTGATTCTGTGGCCCATTGTGTGGTTTAGCTCTCAACCCTAGTGAAATAAAGGCAATAGTTATAGGGCCCTTGACATCTTTCTCTTCTCAGAAACTAGCCACGCTTCCTCCATTACTGGTTAATGGACTCAACGTCCCCTTTGTCGAGAAGGTTTTAGATCTGGGCTTGATAATAAATCGAAAATTGTCTTGGAAGGAGATGATCTATCAAATAGCTAGGAAAACTTTCCGAATCCTTTAGCAACTAAATAGGAAAAAAAATTCCCTTCCGACCTCCACTCGGATTCTCCTCGTAAAAAGCATCATCCTTCCAATACTTGATTACGGCTGTTTAGTGTATAATGGCATTACTAACAACCTTAATTTAAAACCCGAGCGTTCCCTTAATGCATTCATTAGACTTATTAGAATATTCCTAATAGTGAACACATAACGCAATTGACAGAAAAAGCTAGATTTTTAAATGTAGCCAAGAGAAGACAATTCTTTATGGATAACTAGATGTATTTAGTAATGATAAATAAAGCTCCTCAGTATCTTAACAACTTTTTCCATTCTATAGACAAAAATCTTCCTTCCCAGTCTAGACTTCGTGAAATAAAGACAGTACTAAGAATTCCTTACCACCGAACCTGTAAACTTCAACGTTCATTTATTGTGAGAGGTGCTCGTCTTTGGAACAAATTACCGTTTGATAACTCATTGGTAGGTCATAATTTAAATACAGATTAAAATATATCTTGTAAAATCTGGCTTACTATATAATACTTTGCCATAATTTATTATTGACTTGATCTCAATCATAATATTTTGGTAAATTACTTCCTTTACTGTTTTTTATTTTTCTTTTTTTTTAATACTGCTTCTACGATTCTAGACTACCAGCAGTATATTTCATTTTATTTTATTGCATTTGTACTTTACAACACTGTATCAATTTTACCAGAACTTTAACTTTCATCGATCAACGCTTGTAATTTTATATTATATTTTATTATGTATACTCTGTTCCTTAGAGGGCTAATTAGCCCTAGGGACTTTCTGAAATAAATACTAAATATAAGGTGTTGTGATTTTATTCGAAAAAACAGCATTAAAAATTACATTTTTAGACAAACGTCACAAGCTAGGAAAAAAAGTAGCAAAATTTATTCACCCAAAAAATATCTACAAATTCGTTATTATTAATTTTTTATACAATGAGTAGTTTTTGCTTTTATCATAAAAATAAAACATTGACAATAAAAAAAAATCAAATCGTAGAAAAAATGATATAAGGTACGAAAGCAATAAACTTTCGTCATAAGGATACATTCAAAATAAAAAAATTCTTTTTTTTAAAACGACACAAGCTACAATAACATTTTAACTAATAAAATTTTTCGCCTAAATTGTATCTACAAATTTTCTCAGAGCCTCTTTACGCTACAGTGCCTGTTTATGGTTCAATTCGTAAAAAAAATATGAAAAATAAACAAATTAATTTTACGGGAAAACGACACAAGTTGCATTAAAAGGTTTAATAAAAAATTGTTTTTTCTTCATATGATGCGCACTTTAAAAATTTTTTTAACAAAGATAATGAAAATACGTAAGTTTCATTAACAATAAATATTCTGAACTGTAATAATATAAATTTATTTAAATGATAGATTTTTCATGGTAGAATACATAGGTAAATACATTATCGAACGCGAGATAAATATATTAGAGATTGCGAAGCGCGAGTACCACCAGTCGCGCACCCTCGGCGCTCTCAAGCTTGCTACCGATGCGAGCCGCGCGTGCAGTGTGCCAGTGGAATGTTCCTTTTTCTTATAATCGAATAGGAACATTTAACTATTTTTGGTTCAAAGTTCATTTTCTTTTGTTTGAAAAGTCTATTATATCTTTAGTTCGGAATTTCCTATTTGGTTAAAATTTCTACAAGTTCGTTAAGAATTTAATTATTTTTTTGAAAATGCAACTATTTTTTGTAAAGTAGATTCATTTCTTTGATTGGAAATTTAATTACAGTACCCTCCCTTTTATCGCGAAAGCTGGGACTAAGATTCGCGTAATGTGAGTTCCCCCACCACATCAAAAATCGTTCTCCCCTTGGGTTTATCTGATTGGTTTAGAAAATCAAATCTGTCCAAAAAAGGTAATGTCAAAATTTGACTACAAAAATTTGAGTACTCTCGTCTGGAAAGGCATGTAAGTGTTTCCATATGAAACGATTTGGGTTGAATTTTTTTCTAGAATTGCTAGCCATTGATAAATTGAAACTAACTTATCAAATAGGTTACATTGAATGTAAAAATTTTTTAAAAAGATGGTAGTGGGATCAAAGCGAGTAGGGGAAATCGCAATAAGCGGTAGTGCGATAAGTGGAAGGGTATTGCATTTTGTTAAAATTTTTTATTTTTTGTTTCTTTCTTAAAATTTCAACTATTGATTCACTTTTTTTGGTCCAAAAACAACAACTTGGTTGAAAGATCATTTACTTCGTAAAAACTTTATTTCTATGGTTGAAAATTTATAATTATTCATATTTATTATGTTTTATTCAACACTTTTACTCAGGTGAACCCGGTTATACATCATAGCCACGGACTAACTAAGTAAAGTGACTGATGAGATCAGGATGCTTTAAGGTTATTTAATACGATGTTTGAAACCTCCTGCGATGATGTTGTAGGTATACATTTACGAGCGACCGTAAACGTTCGAGGTGACAACTGACACCTCTGGATGCTTTCTTAGAGCTACTATCATGCAGCAAATATCATTCTTAAATTGTGTCCTTTTCTATATTTGTTTCAAACTTCGCACTTTCGTAATAGAGATACACCAAATCCTCTTTCATTGTGATATCCCACTTGATACTCTCCCATAGTATTTCTGTCGAGGTGGTTGGCTGAAAATAGCTAACGGTAGCCAAAGCATCCTCAACAGGCACTGTTGATGTTCCACTTCTTACCGTTTGATGCAATGTTCTTGCTAGCCAGCTGTTTGATTAGTGAGATCTGCCTGACCATCTCGCAGCTTACCATCACCATCAACACTGTCATGCATTCTGTCGCCCCTAGCGGCGGCTCCAGGGGCGCCCGACGATCCTCGGGAAGCGAAAAGCGTTTCAAAATCGTTAATATAATATTTAATGTATTATTATTTATTCTGGCTTTGAATTGCGTGGCCTGTCTTAACTTTCGCATGCTAAATAAACACAGACTCAAGAATACGCAGATAGTTATATGATTCGTCGGCAGCTTGAGTCATGACAACGGCATCTATAGTGACTATATCTTTACAGCCTCGCGAGTTTTTATAACATCCTTCTTGTTCTTCTGTAAGGATGTCATTCTGGCCACCATTAGAATATACCTTATCTGCAATGATAGCTGTTAGACATTTATAAATTGTTGGAAGACAGGCTATCGGTCAAAATTCATATGGATTTTGAGGATCTGGCAGAAAGAGCATCAAGTCTTTGCCGTTCGAAGTCCATAATCTCATCCATTATTGATCGTGTTATGTCTCGATGTGCCGAGGGCGAATGATTTTAGTAACATGGTTTATCAGATTTCTGGTTCTATTTTCTTTTTTGTATTGAGTTAATCGACCTAATTTGCACCTTACTTTGCTGATATACATATCCAACCTGATCTTCCATGGTGGATCTCGATTCCTGGCTGGCACAAAAACTGTATTTGCAGGCCTAGTTCTGCGGCCCAAAGTTTTAACGGTTGCCACAGCTGCACAGTATACAAGAGTTTGCACCTGTAAAGCAGTTGGTGTTACGTTCAAATACTTAGGTAAGACCATGCTGTTCAGGTGTTCTATCAGTGCAGGCAGATACTTTGTTAGGTTCTCTTTTGGCAGAGAATACCTTAGTGTTGGTTATACATATCTGAACTCTAGTAAAGAATGAACAAAATTCCTTTCAAGGTGCTGTAGTTTTTCTGGGATTTCGCTATCCACATCATCATTATTAATATCCGAATGTTGTTCTAATGGATCCGGAATATGATATTCCTTATCTCGAGCACCTATGCCTACAGCTTCGATCAAGTTTTTGTTGTTTACATCTTCCAAGGGGAGCTCATCAATAAGAAGCTTCTGTTCCACTTCCATTTTGATAGCAGCTATTTCAACAGCTAAAAGCAATCTGTTTACATATATTGAGCGTTTTTGATTAGCCAGATTCTGCTTATTTATTTTTGTAGCTAGCTTTCGGTATTTAAGTAAGAAAGGTACATAACATCGCTGTTCATATGGTATGTCCATTTCCGTCGCTTTTTGGTTGCTGAACCTCTGCTTCTGTCTCTGTTTGTACAAGACCACCCAATTCTGGAGGAAGTGGTAGTATTGGATCATTAACAGGTTGAGGAAGAACATCAATTGCCCCTGATTGACTGTGTGACGCGGATTCCTCTAACTGATATTCCTTGCCGTCGTTTTTGCACGCCAAATCAACTTGTTTCTTAATCTCTATTGCTCGATCTTCTGTGATGTGTAGGTTAGTCCTGATGCACTTCACCTTCGCGATAAGATGTCTTAGTATCCTTTCTCCATTTTTGTTTCAAACTTCGCACTTTCGTAGTAGAGACGCACCAAATCCTCATTCATTGTGGTATCCAACTTGATGCTCTCCCACGGTATTTCTGTCAAGGTGGATGGCTGCAAATAGCTAACGCTAGGCAAAACATCCTCTGCAGACGCATTTGATGTTCCACTGCTTACCGTTTGTTCCAGATGTTCTTGCTGGTCAGCTGTTTGATTAGAGCGAACTACCTATCTCGCAGCTCATCATCATTACCGTCCCGCATGCTGTGGCCCCCAGCGGCGGCTTCAGGGGCGTCTCGACGATACTGGGTAAGCGAAAAGCGTTTTAAAATCTTTGATAAACTCTCCATTATAATTTATGGGGTTTGGTGTTCTGCTCATGCCCTACCGCGACATCAGCGCGAGAGCACTGCCAGTAGGGTTATTATTATTATATTATAATGTTGTCACAGGCTTAAGATGGTTACAGTCCAACATGTCGAAGACATTTTTGGTTAGAGTTGGATTTTC
>JAAAKG020140026.1:0-12206 GCA_010014905.2 Druon quercuslanigerum | reverse complement strand
AAATTTTTTTTTGTGGTGCTATAGAGCGGATTTGAAACTGAATAATTTCATGAAAATAAATTTGGAAAATGTTGATTTTTGACAAAAATGGCACTAGCCCCCCCACTTTGCTTCACCGATAACTCCGTTATTATACTGGTGCAATGCCTGTTATTGGTGGTGCGATGGAGCGCATTTGAGTGTCTTTATGATTACGTATTTAAATGTTATGTTTTCGAAAGTGGGGGGGGGGTTAGCGTGTCACTAGCCCCCCCACCTTCACACTTGCCATAACTCCTTCAGTTTTGTGGCCCAAAATTTTTACTTTGTGGTGCAATGGAGCGCATTTGGGGTGCAATCGAATGGGTTTGTATGAATATAAAAATACGTGGTGGGGGGGCTACTGAATCGGACCTGTATTGAGCGGGTCTTCATCTTTGTAACCTGAGATATTTTAGTGATTAACCAGGGTAATCAATTAATTAATTTCTGATAAGGGATATTGCTGATTATTGGTCAAATAATTAAATGCAGAAAAGATAAAATATCCGGGCCGAGGCAGATTTTTTCACTATTACTGTCGTGACGAATTATTTAAATATATATTATTAAAATATTCCGCTTATTCAACTAAGCTTGTAATATTCGAAATTAATTGCTCAAGTCATGGGCCCTAGTGGCTTTTGTATTATGAACCGAAAAAGAAAATCAAAATTTTTGTGTTTTGTACTTTGCGGATTTGGAAGGAACTATTGACATTAAATAGAAAAATATGAAAGCATCTACGAACTCTGCTTTGGAAACGTCGACGAAGAACAATTGAGATAAATAGGAAATGAAAGTTCAAGCCTAATTAACCAAAAATGAAACGTGCGGATATGTGAAGGCGAAGAAAACTAGACCCGAAGACACAGAAGAAAATTTGGCTGCAGTGGAGGCATGATGCGGTTTTAAAAATTAATTTCTAACCAAGAAAAAATAATAAAGAATATTCAACGAAAAATATTAATTACCAGCCTAAATTATAGACGTCTATCAAACCAATTTTTAACAAAATCTTTCAATTTTTAGCCAAATACTTAAATTTTCAAACAAGTAGTAGAATTTTTTACCAAAAGAGATAAGATTTTAATGAAACAGTTATATTTTCAGATAAAAAGAGTAAATTTTTAAACGAAAATGTGTGTCTGAAAAAATGAAATAAATCACTGAGTATTGTTTTGCCACGACGCATTCGTTTTTTGGCAGTATCCATTTGTTTTGTCCACATGTCCACACAAACGTGAGTAGTGATGTCCACGCTACTCTGTATTTTCACTACGCGAGTGAGTTAAGCAATACCAAAAGTATTACTACTGAAGTAGAAAATTTTCGAAATTGCAAATATTCCCCGAACACATCTATGAAAAATATGGTCTCGGTCAAATTAGCTAAAAATGTAGTATAATGTAGTTTATAATATCCTAATCAAATAAAGTCCTTAGACGCTGGGTCCAAAAAAGCCAGTTTTCGATATAGGAGGGACCAAATATCACTTTTCATGGACGCGAGAGGAGTTCCGCGTACGCTCAAAGACTGTTTGGCACTACGCTCAGGGATCATGACGAACTCACTGTCCTTTGGATATTTTGTAGTTGGTACACCCCTAAACAATAATATCCATGTCTAAAGGTTGATGAAAGGATACTTTTCTGTCGGTATTGCATATGTTGCTTTTCAGGCAGATGAGAAGAGTAACAGCGACCACAGAGGACTGTTCGGTACCACGCTCAGGGATCATGACGAACTCACTGTCCCTTGGATATTGTGTAGTTGGGACCCCCTAAACAATAATATCAATGTCTAAAGGTTGACGAAAGGATACTTTTCTGTCGGTATTGCATCGTATCTTGCTTTTCAGGCAGATAAGAAGAGTAACAGCGACCACAGAGGACTGTTCGGCACCACGCTCAGGGATAATTCCGAACTCACTGTCCCTTGGATATTTTGTAGTGTAGAATCTCTCCCATCATAATATCGACGGCTTAATGTCGAGAAAAGGATCTTTTTTCGTAGGTATTGTATCAAAGTTAACGTTTCATGCACACTAGAAGAGTTACACGGACCCTCTAGGACTTTTTGGCACCATGCTCAGGGATCAAGCCGAACTCACTGTCTCTTTGATATTTTGTAGTTTATGGCCTCTTAATCGATAATATTTATGTCATACCCAACTCTCTGCCCATCCAATTAGAGAATGAAATCCGGGTAATCAAGACAATATCAACACGATATTAGTGCACGATTCTGCCAAGTAAAGCAATACCGGAGTATTATCCAGCCAATTAAGGCAAGCTTAAAGAATAATCAGGTTAATAATAGGAATATTCTGGTATTTTCGAGCCAGTTAAGGCAAAATTATGATGCGATCCGGCCAATAGAGGCAAAATCGGTAAGTATTTAAACCAGTTATAGCAACATTAGTGTATGATTTAGTATTGAATCACGATCTGGTCAGAAAAGACAGCAATTAGTATCAGTTTTCCCAAACAAGACGAGTTTTGGTATATCATTCTACTGTTCCCTTTGACCTTATCCGTAATATTATTAATCATAGATATACTTGGATACTTTACTGCTGGCTGATGGCGCGCGTATCCTAAATACCATAATATGCTTGCTACATGTGCACATAATCCGACTGTCCGGGCCCGAGTTTTACAAGTACAGTAGTACCCCAATATTTGTTCATTGTTGTGTGCTTCATCCAGCCGTAGCTCTTGATCATCAGCTACTTGAACCAAGTTATATTCTACATAGGATTTTCAGATCTGACATTTCGTTGCGCGTCGCTCCTTGTCAAACTTATCATGGATTTAAGCTCTAGCTAGATTCGGCTGATAGATTCCTACCGTCAGTTCCTTCAGATAATTCATATCCAGCCTGGTATGCAGGTTGTCAGTTGTAACTCTGGCCTGGACGACGCAGGGTTCACGTGATTTTCATAACATTTTTTTGACTAAGTCTACAGTCGCATCGGCCATCTGTATGCAAGGACAATACTTATTAAGGATCGCCCCAGCAATACGATAAAAATCGCCGATGTTAATGGCATGGTTCATGTTCATGAGATTTCCGAAGAACCACGAACTAACAGAGGTTACATTTTATGATTAACACCAAGATTTTTATGAAGCGGTAGGGCATCACGATAACCACGGTCCACAATGATAATCTCATAGTTTTCGAACGATTCTCGCAGCCCATTAACATCGATTTCGAATTCTTTAGTATGCATGGCAGTATCGGTATTTTGAGAGTCAGAAAAGTAGGGCCCATGAATATCAAAAATATGGCCGTCTAGAGCTACAACTAAGGCTGGCCTAATTATGTGGCGACCTTTATGAGCGCAGTATGTTTGCCTAAGTGATCTGCAATTGCTGGGTTTATGGATATATACATAAGTTCCATCTATGTAGGCAATCACTTTTGGAACTTCAGGAGTGGGATTATAAAGTTTATTTGAGAAGTCCATTATATTTCTCTGTATGTGCTGGTCCCGTGCTATAGCCCTTAAATCGATGTTGATGGGAACAAAACGTGACATCAACGGCATGACTGCATTCCAGGTATCGGGAGATTCTTCAGCGTTCCTTTTTATAAACTTGACTTCAATATCAAACAAACATTATTCTGGGCGGAGAAAATAGATAGTTATTACAGAATGTGTGTCAAGAGTAAAATACAAACATTTTTTCGAAAAAAAGGACATACATAATGTAAACAGTTTGGAAATTGACAATCAGGTTGCCATGGCGGCAAAACCTCCGTTATTACAAGCCACCGATGAGCAAAATCTAAAATTTTATCTGAAGGAGGCTTTTTCATTAGGACAACTGATTTCCCAAATCAAAAGTTTAAAAATTGACAAAGAAAGGAGACGATAATTCATAAACAAAATATTAAGTACATATTTTGTAATCAAATCAAAAGGTGACGAGGTTTTTCGTAAGGAAATAAACTCCCTCTTATCCTACGAAACATTTGTTATATATAGCACTAAAACTTTCCAGCACAGTTCCTCGCAGTTTAGTCTAGATGACGTGATTGACGGGAAGGCTACAACTGTACACGAGCCCACCTGTGCACGTCGATGGCCATAGGCACAACTGTGCACCGGGCAATCTGTGCACGTCTACATTTCGACGTGCGCATTTGTCTTTTTCTGTAGAAGATTAAACTTTTTGGTTTAAATTTCAACTATTAGACCGAAAATTCCACTGAAAATTAAAATGTTTGGTTTGATATTGATGTATTTTCTTAGAAATTATTCTATTATGGTAGAGTATTAATCTTTTTGGTTGAAATTTTGTTGAAATTTTTCAATAAATTAATAATTTAATCTTTCCCGCTGCAAATTCATTTGTTTGGTTTGAAAAATGAACTAATCCTGAAAGGAATTCGCGGGATCATAAAGATTTTAAGAGATATAACCCGATTTAAGTAATTCTAGTGGATTTCAATAGAAATGATAAGATTTGAAGTGATACCAACGGGTTCCTAAATAACTTTAGGGAATAAATCTTTTTTTAAGGAACTTCTTGGGATTTCAAGGGATCTAGCCAGATTTAAGGAATTCTAACGAACGATGAAAAGATAGTATTTGAAGAGATTTCAACGGATTCCTAGAGAAATTGAGGAAATGAATTAATTTTCAACGCACTTCTTGGGATTTCAAAGATTACGAGGCATTCAAACGGATTTAAGGGATTCTAGTGGTTTTTAATAGACATTATAAGATTTCAAGGTATTCCAAAGAATGCATATAGAACTTCAGGAAATGAATCAATTTGAAGGCACTTTTTGAAATTTCAAGGGATTCAAACAGATTGAACGGATTCAGGGATTCAGGGAATTTTAAGGCACTTCTTGAGATTTTATATATTTCATGGCATCTAACCTGATTTAAGGGATTCTAGTGAATTTCAATGGAAATTAGAAGATTTATTGGACTTTCAACGGGTTCGTAGATAACTTTAGAAAATAAATCGATTTTTAAGGCGCTTATTGGTATTTTATGGGATATAACAATATTAAAGAGATTCTAGAGAATTTAAAGAAAAATGACGTCCATTTAAGGGTTTTCAATGGATTCCTAGAGATATTAGTTAGTGGAAGCTTCTAATGTGTCCCCTAAGGCTTTACATTTTTCTTTCACCTTCTTCCTATTCCTTAACACACCTCCCACACCCTTTTTGGTGGTGGGAGAGGAACCTACAGTTCAAGGTGGGTTCCGAACCACCAAGAGCAACAGCCTAAAGTACTTAGAGAAACTTTTTTTCTAGAGGTACCGGTCCCACGACTTTCCGGAGATGAGCAACTCCCTTGCTAGGGCTAGTGTTCACCGCATGGGCCACCGAGGCTCTTCCAGAGTGCGAGGCGGGAGTCGAACCCGCAAGCCGACAGAGTGGGTCCAAAGCCTGCGCCTTAGCCCCCGCGACCAGCGTCCCTCTTGATTCCTAGAGATATTTAGGGAATAGATAAAATTTGAAGCGGATTTTCATTGAAGTGATAAGATTCCAATGGATTCCAACGGGTTCCTAAATAACTGTAGTGAATAAATAAATTTCCAAGGCACTTCTTGGGATTTCAAAGATTTCGAGGGATATAAACAAATTTAATGGATTCAGTGGATTTCAGTGGAGACGATAAGATTTCATCGAAATCAAAACGATTCATAAAGACATTTAAGAAATAAATGGAATTTGAAAGTACTTCTTCGAATTTTAAAGATTTTAAGGGATCCAAACAAATTTAAGGGATTCTAGTGGATTTCAATAGAAATGTTAAGATTTCAAGTGGTCCCAACAGAGTTCTATAGAACTTTAAGGAATAAATTAGTTCCGAAGGCACTTTTTATCATTTCAAGGGATCTAACTATATTTAAGGGATTTTGATTTTGATAGGAATGATAAGATTTCAATGGATTCAAACGGATTCCTAGAGAACCTTAGGGAATAAATCCATTTTCACAGGCACTTCTTGGAATTTTAAGGGATTCAACCAGATTTAACGGATTCAGGGATACAGGGAATTTGATGGGACTCCTTGAGATTTTACAGACTTGAAGGGATCTAACCCGATTTAAGGGATTCAAGAAGATTTTGATAGAAATTATAAGATTTATAGGGATTCCAACGGGTTCCTAAATAACTTTGGGGAATTATTTAATTTTCATGGCACTTCTTGGGATTTCAAGAGATCTCACCAGATTTAAGGGATTCTAGCGGGACAAAAAATATGGTATTTCAAGTGATTTTAACGGAATCATTGAGAACTTCAGGGAGTGAATCAATTTATAAGGCACTTCTTGGGATAAGATTTCATGGAAATCAAACCGATTAATAGAGAAATTTAGGAAATAAATAGAATTTGAAGGTACTTTTTGGGTTTTTCAATATTTTAAGGGCTCCTAACAAATTTAAGGGATTCTAGTGGATTTCAATAGAAATTATAAGATATAAAGGGATTCCACCGGGTCCCTCACTAATTCAGGTAATAAATCAATTGTTAAGGCACTTCTTGGGATTTCAAGGGATTTCAGCGGATTCATTGAGAACTTTAGTAAATAAGTCAATTTCCAAGGTAATTCTTGGGATTTAAAAGATTTCGAGGGATCTAACTAAATTTAAGGGCTCTTGTGGTTTTCGATGTAAATAATAAGATTTCATGGGTCTTAAACCGATTCCTGCTGGCATTAAGGTAATAAATGCAATTTGAAGGGATTTCTTGGAATTTAAAAGATTTCAAGGGATCCCACCAGATTTAAGGGATTTTAGCGGACTAAAAAAGTTGATAGCATTTCATTGGTTTTAAACGGATTCTTAAATAGCTTAAGGGAATCAATTAATTTCAGAGGTATTTCTTCGAATATCAAAGATTTCGAGGAGTCTAACCAAATTTAAGGATTCTTGTGTATTTTGACGGACATGATAAGATTTTATGGAAACCAAATCGATTCTTAGAGAAATTAGGGAAATAAATGGAATTTGAAGGTACTTTTTGGGATTTTAAAGATTTTAAGGGATCCAACCAAATTTAAGGGATTCTAGTGGATTTTAAAAGAAAGAAGATTTCAAGTGATGATAACGTATTTATATAGAACTTTGGAGAATAAATCAATTTCTAAGGCACTTATTTTTCTTCGCATTTTAAGGGATCTAAATAGATTCAAGTGTTTCCAACGGATTACAGAAAATGAAAGCATTTCAAAGGATTTCGTCGGATTTCTAGAGAACTTAAGGGAATAAATTAATTTTCAACGCTCTTCTAGGGATTTTAAAGATTTCGAGGAATCCAAACGGATTAAAGCGATTCTAGTGGATTTTAATATAAATTATAAGATTTAAAAAGATTCCAACGGATTCCTAAGGAACTTTAGGGAATAAATTAATTTTCAATACATCTGTTGGGAAATTAAGGGATCTAAACAAATTTAAGGGATTCTAGCAGATTGAAAAAAACTATGGAAATTTAAGGGATTTCCACGGATTCCTAGAGAACTTCAGGGATGAAATCCAACGGAGTCCTAGAAAAATTTAAGGAAAAAATCAAATTTTAAGGAATTTCTAAGGATTTGAGAAATTTCACGGGATTGAACCAGGTGCAAGGGGTTCTAACGAATTTCTAGAAAACTCTAGCTAATAAGTGAAATCTCAAGGGACTTCTTGGGATATTTATGATTTCAATGGATATAACTAGAATAAAAGGATTCCAACGGATTTTTACGGATGCTGAGGAATGTAAATAGATTACACAACATTTTTTAAGAATAAAAAGTCACATTTTAATTTATTTTTAAAGCTACAAAGAGATTTTTTAAATAAATAAAACCCTTAAAATACAAAAAATGTAGTAAACAATAGAGACTTTCACAGGATTCCACGAAGTTTCCTGGAAGATGTATATTTTATATCACATAACACAACGATGACTCTAGTTTCTTCATTTTTTTCAAAACTCACGGTTATATTTACAAAATTTCGAGTTGCTCGAATCAGTGCCATTTCAACCTCGACATTCTTAAGATATTTATTGCCCTATTTCTTCCGTTGACTGATAAGAATTTGGCCTCATTGCATTTACTGTAACAAAAGCAATAAAATCGGCTTCACTTCGTCTTTAGTGTACTAATCTCGTAAATTAAGATTTTGTTTTCTCACTGTTACACTTTTACTAGAAAAAGTTATAGCTGTACTTGTTTATAATGCGGATAATTAATGGCACTGCTTTCCTAATCATAGTAACTTTGTTTATTTGTATTGGTGAGTTAAAAATTCAACAATTTGAAAATAGCTAATTTTTGTCCAAAATATAATTTACTTTGGTGTGAAATTTAACTTTTCAGTTGAAATTTGAATTATGTTGTCAAAATTCGTCTTTCTCGACAGAAAATAATACTTCTCGGTTGGAAATTCAATTATCTGGTTTGAAATTTAACAATTTGGTAAAAAAAAAAGTTATTCCTATTTGAAAGTTCGACTATTCAACAAAAAATTTACTTTTAAATTAAAAAATATTTTATTTTGTTAGAGATTCGCTTTTGTAAACAGAACATTACTCTTCTTGGTCAAAAATTAAAAACATGCTGTTTGTAACAAAATTTTTAACGCCCGCTTTTTTGTTGGAAAAGCAACTGTTTTGGAACAAAGTCATCTTTTTTTAAAATTTTTGTTTGATTAAAAGATCCTTTGTGTTCTAGAGCATTTTTTTCTTCAACTGGAAATATCACTATCCCTCCGGACCAGGCGGTTATTTCAAATGTTAATCTAGTGAAATTCCTTCTGGTGAAGTTATATTTCTTGGTCAAAAATTAAACATTTTGGTTAACAATTCGTACTTGCCAATTGTAAATAATATTTAATAGTATAAGCGTTATCTTATTTGTTTAAAATAAATAAATAATTTTCGAATTTTCAGCTGAGATGTTATCGTTTTACTCTGTTCATAAATGACTCTATATTACAAATTTTACGATAATAAAATACTGGTCTTTGAATATTAGGTGTGAGGAGAAATAAAAAATCGGTGAGGGAAAAATGAGGGAATTTTCAAAATTAAACTTTTCGGTTATCCTGGATCATAGCCGCATGCATCGTGTTACTCCATAATTATTGTCCTTTTCATTTAACTCAGTCAATATGCATTAAAAGTAACAAATTTATATTTCTTTTACAGATTTAAGTTTACAGTGCAATCGGAGGGCTCGCAAACATCTTACGAAAGGAGTGGAAGAAAATCCAACTTTAAACCACCCTTCTAATGCTAAAGAAGTCCTAGAAAATGGACAGCCTGCTCAACTCAAAAAAGAAAATCAGGTCAACGCCGTTCAGAATGACGCATCTGCTCCCGATGCATCTCTTCAGCAATTAGACAAGCAGACCACCAGTCCACCAGGACCAAAATAATTAAGTACAAAACTGATATACAATGTTGTCTGTGAACAGATGTCGAATAAAGGCGTGAAAGCCAATAAAATTACATTCAAAACTTTTCTTACATTTCTACCGACCCAACATCACGATTTATTCGCTCCGTTATCACCTAACTGCTAGATTCCCGTTTCTATCTACATCGTTATCTTTTCGAATCATTCTAAAAACAGTTACTCTAAATAAATCCACCGATTCTGAATATAATTCATTAATTAATGTTCGTTTGTCAACCACGGTAGTCAAATAATTAATTTCTCATAAGGGATATTGTCGATTATTGGTCTAATAATTTAATGGAGGAAAGAGAAAAAATCTGCTTTGACCTGGATTTGAACCGACATCTCTACTACTTACGAGTAGAGCGTTAACCAAATACGCCATCGGGGTGTATTTAACATCAGAAAGTAAGTAAGTAATCCGGGCCGAGGCAGATATTTTACTATTAATGTCACGTCGACTTATTTTTTCTTGAAAATAAAGGTTCGGGTAATTAAAATATTCCGGTTGTTCAATCAGGCTTTTAATATTCGAACTTGATTGATCAGGTTATGGGCCCTGGTAACTTTTGTATTATAAGCCAAAAACAAAAATCAAAATTTTTGTGCGATGTATTTCGCGGAATTGAAAGGAACTTCCGCACTTGACAATAACAAGAAAAATTTTAAATCATCTACGAAGTATGCTTTGGAAACGTCGACGAAGAACAATTGTTATAAGTGTCGATAATTCTAAACAGATGAGTGAATTTTTTGGAATTATCTACGGGTTAGCAACATTAGATTTTCAGTTTAGAAGTAAGCAGCAATCAATCAAGTTCTTATTCAATCTAGCTTAAAAACTGAAAAAGTTCGGGCTTAAATTCAATTACTTTTTATGAAATCAATCATCGTAAGTTGGGTCAATAATATCGGAATTGTTTCAAACTTTGATGCACACACGAAATATACTTTAGCAATGCCTACAAACTCAAGAAAAAACTGAAAATTTTGTTATTGTTTAGTAAATTTCAGTTTCGTCGACAAAAAGTATCGAGGGGACTTCAGAGTTAAAACAATTTCCAGTGAGAAATTTGTTTCTCATTATTGAAGGACGATTTTTTAAAATTTGCAGATTAATGTACTGAAAATCGGCGGAAATATTCAATTTAATCAATTTCAGTTTAACAATCATTTCGAAAAAACAATTCACTTTTTAATCAAAGAGGGCACTTTACAAAAAAATTGTTTAATTTAGAAGAAAAAAAAACTTTTATCAGAATTTATTAATTTTTGGACAAATAGTTGAATTTTTAACGAAAAATGATAAAAATTCAACTAAACAGTTAAATTTTTAGATAAAAAGAGTAAATTTTCAAGAGAGTGGGACGATGGTCGTGGGGGCTAAAGCACAGTTTTCGGACCCACTCTGTCGGCTCGGGGGTTCGATTCCCTCTCGCACTCTGGAAGAGCCTCGGTGGCCCATGCGGTGAATACTAGCCCTAGCAAGGGAGTTGTTCATCTCCGGAGAGTCGTGGGAGCGGTACCTCTAGAGAAAAAGGTTCTCTGTGTACTTAAGGCTGTTGCTCTTGGTGGTTCGGAACCCACCTTAAACTGTAGGTCCCCCTCCCATCACCAAGTAAGTGTGTGGAACGTGTGTAAAGGATAGGGAAGAAAGTACAAGAAAAATGTAAAGCCTCAGGGAATACATTAGAAGCTTCCATCTGAAAAGGAAATTTTCAAACGAAAATGTGTATCTGAAAAAGTGAAATAAGCCACTGAGTATCGTTTTGGGACGACGCATTCGTTTTTTTTTCGCTGTATTCATTTGTTGTCTGCACACGTCCACACAATCATGAGTAGTGCTGTCCACACTACTCTGTATTTTCGCTACACGAATGTGTAAAAAAAAATGTTACTACTGAATAAACAATCCTATTCGATTGCACCCCAAATGCGCTCCATTGCAGCACAAAGTAAAAATTTTGCGCCACAAAACTGAAGGAGTTATTGCAAGTGTTAAGGTGGCGGGGGGCTGGTGACACCCTACCTTCCCACTTTGCGTCGCAAAGTGGGGGGCGGGGCTGTTGCCATTTTTGTCAAAAATCAACATTTTTCAAATTTATTTGTATGAACTTATTCAGTTTCAAATGCGCTCTATAGCGCCACAAAAAAATTTTGTGCCAATTAATTGACGAAAATACAAATCGTTGGGAGCTGGTGCAACGCTGATGTTAAAATGCCTATTATGCACTAATAATTCACTAATAACTTATCATATTCTATACACCTGAAGCAAGTGATAACTCATGATAACTTAAACCCCCATATTTTAAGATATCAAATCGCTAAAAAATAATTCGATTCGATTGCAAATGCGCTCTATTTCACCAACATTAAAAAAATGCGTACTCTAACGAAACACCGGAAAATATATAATCTTGCGGTGGGAAGGGTGGGGAAAAAGGCTTTACGTATCACGAGTAATATTATTATTTTTCAAAACTCTTTGGCTAATTTCGAAGCACTTCAAATGCGCTTGATCGTTCCACCAAAAAATGCAATTGCGCTCAACAGCAAGTAATGATAATGACAGATTGCAATAAGGTGGGTGAGGGGGGGGGGGGGCTGGTGACACGATTCACGTATCTCGCGTTCTAATTAATATTTTTCAACATTCTTTGTCTTATTCCGAAGCACTTCAAATGCGCTCCATCGGTCCACCAAAAATATTAATTGCGCTCAGCTGCAGGCCTGATAACAAGAGCATTCAATGAGG
>JAAAKG020140024.1:0-12207 GCA_010014905.2 Druon quercuslanigerum | reverse complement strand
TGTTTGAAAAATCAAGAATTTCTTATTTCTGGATCCTAAAGCCAATCACAACATCAATTACGAAGAATATATTAATATATTAGGTATTATATATTGTTAAGGACTGTAAAAATTAGGTTAATGAGGGGTAATTCTTTAATAGGGGGAAAGAGGATGGATAGGTGATTTTTGGCAATGTCCGGTCCTAATTCCCACAGATCGCTTCCAAAGATTGAATTATTATCGTAGTGATTGTTCTTCTTAATGTTTTATCTGAAGGAACTTTTCATCTCGGATAATTATTATTGTTAATATTAAGCGATTTGTGGCAGAGGACAGCGTGCATGTATCAGCACCGCAGGAAAAATTGGAAGTCATCCATATAAGTCCCTTAGTACTGTGTAGCCCACTATGGTAGTTAATGCAGAGCAAAACTGGTGCATCCAGCCTGGCAACACCATACTTCTTAACTAATTTGGTACGCGGATACCGTGAGGACCGACAATGACAACTTTGAGTTACCCGGCCTCATGGGGGATGTTTATGGTGTCCAGGATGATTACCCCATTCTGGCTCGCTGAAATATTTAGTTTAACTAATCGGTACTTACTTTCTATGCGCGAGACACCGAGTCATTTGAGCGTTAACAGATTTCCGTGCCTTGTATGTATGAGGTAGACATGAGGGCATTAACAATTGTCTTGTCGGCTGGTGATTACACATGTGATTATTCCTAATAATAGAATGAGTGGTTTCTGTACAATCTTTAATTAGTATCCATATAACCATTTGAAGATACCTGCACTCGTGCATACTTATCATACGTGCATACTTGACGTGCTACAATTTTTATTGGGACTGCATTCCCTTTTATCACTACCACAACACTTCACACGCGTAGACCATTGAGAATTCTGCTGTTGATGTTGTTTATTGTGGCACTGAGGATCTTTGACGTCGCAACCTTGAGAGTGCGAAGTAGGATCATGCACGCTGGAGTGCCTGCGGAGGCATCCTGATTGATGGAGATGGGGTGAGTCTTTTGGTTGAAATATCCTCCATTGCTGACGAGGGTGTTGAAGTCGGTGTATCTGGCGATGATTCCAACAGTCCTAAGGCTCCTTCCGGAAGACTGGAATTAGCTGAAGTCAATTGATTCACAGTAATTACATGTGAGCGTGAGTTTGAATTATCTCTCAAATTTTCTTGGCGTCGACAGCATGTCCAATAGGTGAGTCATAGTCCTAATACTTTAGTATGACAAGTGTACAGGACCATGATGAATGTTAGTATCTCCAATCCTGCGTATGTTCCATGTATTTAATGGTACTGAGTTGTTCTTTCTTTCCTTTGTCTGATGAGAATGCTGCCAAGGCCAAGGGTTCGATATCTAGCAATTTAGTAGATAATAGGACCAAGTCCAAATGTATTAAAGGTTCGTTCAGGGTTCTTGTGCTACCTGTTACTGGTTTCAATCCGACTAATGACACTTGAGAGGTTCACATTGTACAGCCTGGAGAGATTTTGATCAATCATAATCCAGACAGTTATAATGGTTTGGAGGCCCTTCGTGGGCATATGAGCTCTGTCTTCAGCTACTTGGTGGTTTGGTGTGAGGACACCTCGTATATTGGGAATAAGCCGGGACAGAGCGTGCGATCCTTAAGTACTTGACATAATTGGTGCTCTTGTCGGGTAAAGAGCATATAGGTGTGCTGTAAGTCATCAACTACAATGTGAGTTGCCACTGATCGTATATATGCTCGTCCCGTGCTGTTCCTCAGAAAGAGCTGATGGGCAGGTAGACGATGCATTTCGTATAGAGTATAGTGACTGTTGCCACTTGAGCAAATTCTTCTAGGCTCACATGGGGACCGGAGACTGGAAAGGAGACATTAGGTGCATGGTCCTAAACGTCACGGAATATGGGTGCAAGTTGCTCTTCTGTTAGTAGTAATGGATGTAATTCACCTCTCCTAGCTGAATGTACGACTGCCAGGATTTGGGTCGCGGCTTTACTGAAGTTCCGAGTATAGCTAAGGTCAAATAAGGCACTTGAAATTTCGTTAAAGTGTTGAACTGAAATCCGAAGTTCGTGTTGTAATTGAGTTTTTGGTCATTTTGAGCCGGTGCAATTTTATGCAATTCTTCCAGTTGTGACCGAACAACATGCGTCTGTTGGCCGACTAGGTGTGAGAGGTTTCCTTGCGCTATATTAAAGTCATTGGTTTTCTCCTCCATGGTCAGCGATAGGTCCTAATAATCCTTCTAGGAATCCTTCTTCTGCTCCTCATCCCAGCGGATAGGCTAGTTGGTGAAGTCTTAGCAGTATGGTAGTGAAGCTCATCTAGCTCTTGATTGATGTAGTCCTGCCGTCGGTTGGCTGTTGCTAATTTGGGATCTAAGTTATATTCCCCGAGCAGCCGAGTGAATTGCGAGGCTAATGTAGACTTGCAATTCTTAGACAAATCGTGAGTTCGCTCCTGGCAATGGGTGAGCGTATGCTGCAAGTTTGTTACATGTAGAAAGGTGTTTACTCTCCAGTTACTGACTCGTCTCCGTAGGGTGTGTTGATGTTCGTAGCAGATCCCAGTACGAGATTGGAATTGTAGCTTATGAAACATATCTTCAATTCGTTGTTAACATGAACTGTTTTTGGAGTCCGTATCGAGGGCAAAGGTGAATAATCTGGACATAAATGACATGCTTTGTTAGCGTCTGTTAACAACTGTTAACAGTAGGTAACCAAGACCTTGTCTGCGTGCTTCGTGTATCTTGTACCATCGACGGCTTCCAGAATTACATTGTGATTTTCAGTGAAGCCCACGATTGTAAAAGTTCCGGTCGCACATTTATCAAGTCTATTCTTTGTCACATCTTTAAGAATAATAACTCTATCGCCAACTTTAGCGTTCAGTGGCCTAGCCTTTTCATCATAGAGTCCTTTGATCTTTCCTTAGCTTTTATCATATTTTTAGCTGCAATACTTTGTATTTCGTTTAGTCTAATTATCAAGTCGCGCAGGTAAGAACCGTAGGTCTCTAACCTTTCCTCTGTTGGAAAGGAGCTGGGAAGGCGCGCCATTTTCCCGTACATTAGTTCAAAGGCGGTGAAGTTGGTACATTCTTGTATCGATATATTATATGCGAACATTGCGAAAGGCAGTAACCTATCCAATCATCGTCGTCTTTCGCGTAATGTTTGATGTAATAAGTAAGATATGACTATGTTCCGAAGAACCGTTAGTTTGCGGGCGGTACCCAAAAGAAGTAATCCGTTTGACCCCGAATATTTTTCTCAGCTTATTGATCAGTCCGCTTATGAAGCTTCCTCCTCGGCCCGTAAGGATGCAATGGGGGGCTCCGTATTATGTAAAAAAGTTCGTAGCAACTGCGTGTGCAATTATATCTGTTTTAATGTCGGGAACAGCTACTGCTATGCAGAGCTTGTTGAAGTTATCTTGCATCGTTTGTATGTGCCTGTTACCGCTGGGAGTGGTAGCGAGTTTACTGACCATTGGTTCACGTGTGCGTGCCCTTACGAGTTTATTCACCAGGCAGCTCTTACAGAGTCTGATATACTCGTTAATGCCTTTCCGCATACCCCGCCACGTGCTTCGTATCCTTATCCGTCTGTACGTTTTGGTGACTCACTTGTGTCCTCCATATAGGCTATTAGGGAATTTAGCAATGAGTCCCGGTCTTAGTGCTTCGGGTGGGACTTCCAGCCTGCCGTGACATAGGGTAATGGTAACATTACCACCCCGAAATATGTCGGATAGCAATTCAGACATCCTATTCTGGGGTAGTGTACCCAGCAAATCTCCCAAATTACCCATTCGACATGTTCTTTGTTTGTCTCGGTCAAGTGGTGTCGTGAGGCACTCTAGTCCTGAAATCACATCTTTCCAGTCAATCTCGTCAAAGTGATTTCTTTTAACTACTATAGAGTACACTTTATTTTTCCCAAAAGGTGTAATCACGACCAATCTCTTCTGAGGCCTATTTTCCCACAGACCCCGGGGATAAACGCGCTCTGTAGCTAATTGAAGTTTACAAATGGGATTGGTTGGTTCACAATCTTCTGAGATGAAATGGGCGTAATTGTCTTTGCAATATGTGAGAGGTTCAGTCCATTCGTGTTGTATTGCATTTTTATTTGGAGTAGGCGTCGATGAATTAACCACTTGCTCTACATCTGGTATAGAGTCCTCTCTACCCGAAGGGGAAGATGAATCATCTATATCTGGTAGGTGTATATTTAGAGTATTTCGCGGCGAGCGGGCGACGTTTTGTTTCCCTGAAGTAGATGTTAATTGATTAAGCTGTCGTGGAAACACAGTGTGCCTCTTGCCGAGAGGCATCCCTTCGTGAAGGTTCATTTCCTCTGCGTTGTCACTGTTGGCTGCTGGAGTTGAACTGGCAGCGGGTATGGCTGAGGCGACTGGCGTCTGGAATAATGATCTCCTTGAAGGTCGAGTCCCTATAATTTGAGATTCTATTACCTCAGGTAAGACTTTGAATCGTACCGTACTTCTTCTGTCAAGATGTCTACGAAAGGATTCTAAAAATGCGTTTACTCTGGCGGGAAGAGGATCGTCAACGTCGGTGCATGGATCCTTCTTTGTCCCTAAAGTAAGACTAATGATCTTCTAAGGAACGGTCGAATTTGGAGATGTGCCGTTTAATTTCTGCCGTTTCCATTACTGGTATGAGTGGTTTTGTGGTTTTTGTCGCTGCTCTCGACAGGGGGCTGACATAAACTATAGGGTCTGTATAGTCAGTAGACATGGTCACATCAAGGGTCTCTGAGGCTTTCCTTAGTTCTTCGAACTCTGTAAGATTAAAAATAGGATTGCCAGTCTTCCAGCCGTTGGTCTCCCAGTTAGGGATCCACTTGGTGTAGATGTCGATAAGAATCTTCGATACATACATACACTTTCGTAGTTCTATCAGATAAACTTGAAAAACTAGAGTTGAGTAGAGCTGGGTGTGCACTTTGGTGTGGGCGATCTTATTTGGACATTGATAAGCTGGGATCAATACTAGGGAAGAGACTATGCTCTTCTATTTCTTTCTTTAAGTCTACTTTCTATTCCGCTTTGATCAATATCCTCAATTGTTAGATAAGGAGGTGGCTTATAAAGTTTGTCTAAATCTAGTTTATCAGGTCCTTATACGTTTTTCCTCTGCTGGACGCAGGTCAAGTGCTTGGTATGGATGGTCGTAGATGCCTTTCTCCTAAGCTCTTTGGGTGCACGGCGTTCGACCTCAGAGCGGATGGTTTACGTGTGGAGCTAGCTACTGTCGGTTTCGGTCTAGCGGGTGAGGCTTTTGGCATTCCCAATGGTTGTTGGTTTCCAGATCGAGTGGTTCGATCCTCCTTTCCCGATTCGTTGTTGAATTTGCATCGAAGTGCCGAATGAATTGTAGCGTTTTGTTTTTTGGACTTAGTTCGTTCAGGTTGCGTAGAAGCAGAGTCACCAGTCTCGGTGAAGTCATCAGTTTCTGTTGATACTTCTTTTTCGTTGAGCCCAATGGGGTTTCCCGATAGGGCCTTTACTGCCCTGTGTAATTTTCCTTTCTTATATTCAAAGATATATTGGCAGTCGTTTAGTCTATGGCGCCAGTGAAGCAACTGTGGACCAGGGTTATCAATGTATGTCATCCAATGGATGGGTTCGTGTTCTCAGGCCAAAATAAACTTGCAGCGGTAATTCATTATGCCATATAAAACGGCCAGACTTTCTTTTTCGGTCTTAAAGCAACGTTGTCCGATGGGACCCATTATTTTTGAAAAATATACGATGGGCATATCCATGGAGTCCCTTCCTTGCGTCAAGACGGCTCCTACTGCATATTCGGAAGCGTCGGTAGTCAATTGGAAATTTTTGTTAAAATCGGGGTGTTGCAAAATGGTTCTCGGCAGAGGTAAGTGCGTAGCTTGCGGAAACTTCTCTTTTGTTTTGTTCCCCATATAAACTTAGCATCTTTTTTCAACAAATCTGCTAAGGGTTTTTCTAATTTTTCATAATCCTGGATAAGGTGCCGGTAATATCCTGGCAGCCCCAAGAATTGTCTATCGCCTTAACAGGTATGGGCCCAGGGAATTCTTTTATCGCAGCAGTTTCCTTTGGGTTAGGTCTCACTTTATCGCTACTCATGATGTGTCCTAAATATGCAATTTCGTTCCAGAGGAAATCGCATTAGCCTGGTTGTAATTTGAGGTTCGCTTCACACAGTCATTTGAAGAGTCTCCAAATCTTTTAATCGTGTTCCTCTAGAGTTTCCAAATAGATAACGATATCATCTAGGTATACAAAGGCTTCCGTGCCTAGGGCATTCTTACATATTTTAAATAGCCTCTCCGAGTGGAAAATGCAGTTTTCGCCTTATCGTCTGGGTGAGTTTCTACTTTATGGTATCCACTCACAAGGTCAAATACTATAAAATAGCGCGCTCGTCCTAGTTGGTCTAATATTTCTATAATATTAGGTAAAGGATAGGCGTCGCCGATTACCTACTTATTGAGAACTCTGTAGTCTATAACGACCCGGTACTTTCTCTCTCCCGAAGCGTCCATTTTTTTTTTTGCAACGATCATTAGATTTCTCCAAGGGTATGGAATACGTCGGAGAAATCATTGACCAACCTCGTATGAGTTCTTTCCCCTCATCATTGAGATGATCAATGACTCCTTCACACACACACATACACACACACACACACACACACACACACGCACGCACGCACACACACACACACACCTTTTAGTGCGTCAACTCTGGAAATGTATCCCTCTGTTAGGTCTCAATTCGTCACCACTGGCTGTTTAGTTCGGCCCCGATAGCCCCTTCTAGCTTCTACCGATTCGATATCGACAAAAGGTATAGGCTTTATAGGGTCCGATATTACAACGAGAATTTTGTGTCGAAATGATACCTGCACTTTTTCTTCCTTAGATATGGCCGACCTATAATGCCGTCATCGGTCAGTGACACGTATTTCTCATCTAAAGAGTGCTGAGCCCCACTCAGAAATCCCAAGGTACGGTCGTAGTAGTCGCTGACACTTTCCATTTGCTTCATTCGCAAATTCACGCTTGATTCGAAGTACCACTGATACTTTTTCCTAGGAGCAAACCGTTTCTTTATGTGGGTAATTAGATCTTGTATTTTATTAAAAGTTTTATCCCTCACACTTTCCCTGGCAATCCCTTTTAATTTACTGAGGACTACCATAACAAAAGAGGGTTCGAAGGTTTTATTGATGTAATCCAAAACGTTAGCAACATCTTGAATAAAGTCTTTGAGGGAGGGGATTTTTACTGTCAAAAGTGGGCATACGGAAAGTGCATTGCTGTACGGCCATCCCCTCCAATACAGAAGTCATAGCTGCACTCATGTCCATAGTTGGTAATTCCGGTGTTATGTGAGATAGGAAGTTACATTCAGTGACGGAATCAATACGGCGATCCGGCAAAAGTCTCGTGCATCCTGTGGACATGGAGAGACCCAAGAACGACCGCCTTCTGCATTTTCTCCGCAAGTGTTTTAGCATTTTGTTCACACGCAGGAATGCTTTTCAGGTTATTAACCAGTGAAAGCTTAGCATCTTCAAGAGTACCGATGATAAGGACGATTAATTTAACAGACTATTTCGGGTACAATCGTCGCAACTCCGTTACAAGGTCTCTATACCTCTCTTTCGTTTCATTCTCCTTAGCTATGATGTTTTTGTCAGCTGGCGCCGAAAAGTCGATAAAGAACATGGTTCGCTTCTCGAAGTCAAGGTGAACTATGTCAGGCCTCGAGTGAGCAACAGAAACAAGTGTCGAGAATATAAGGTTGCAGTATATGCGGCACTTCTCATTCTCGACAATTTACTCTATTTCCCTGGCAGCATTTAGCGGACCGATATTAAGGTTAATGCCGTAAGAGTGACAGAGATGGTAATAAAGCACTATTTTTTCCGCATTGTGCCTTTGGATGTAGGTCGCTACCGCATGAGTGTCCTAGATGATCGGAATGCACATCGCTCGCCATGTAGCTATCATCGGTAATGTCTTGGTTCAAAATGTGGCGACAGTATGCTAGGGTGGAAATAAAACCATCTTGACATGCCAAAATGAAACCCTTCATGCACGACTTCAATCTGCGTGATTTAAGGAGAGCAAAAGTTAGCTCACACGACATTGACTGATCCTGCACATTTCTGTGGAAGATGCTGTGCATCCTCTTACCGAGGAGCTGTTCCCGGAAGTTTTTTTCCTGTGCTTTCTGAATCCGGGCTTTCAGGAGTGAGTATTAGAGATAGATAAGATTTGATGCATTCTGCTCACTCCTGATACTGAAGTTAAGTCCGAGTGTTTCAGCAGTCTCCTCCGCTGATTTGTACAGAAACGCTCCTTTGCCCTCTTCTTCATGCTTCCTGACCATTTTAAGAAAAGGATCTCTTCTATTTGCGACTCTATGTGCAGTAACCAAAATAATCCTGTTGTAAAGACATTCCATATTCAATATTCCGCGACCGCCTTGATAGCGTGCGATGCAGAGTCGCGGAACAGAAGACTTAAGATGCATGCTTTTGTTTATGTGCCTAACCTTTCGTGTCCCGATATCAAGGGATCTGAGCTCGCTCTTCGTCCATGGAACCACTCCAAATGAATAAATTACTGCTGGGACGGCAAGCATGTTCGTTGCAGATACTTTGTTCCTCGCCGACAGTTCGGACGACCAAATCTGCCGGATGAGCCGTTTATATCTGCTTCGGAGAGTATCCTTTATAGAATTCACATTCTGAATGCGACTCTGTGGCACGCCCAGGTACGTATACGTCTCTCTAGCACAAAGGTGTCGTATAGCGCTTCTATCGACGAGCTCAGGGTCTTCAGAGATGCCATTAAGTTTTTCTCGCTTCAAATAAAGCTCTCCGCTCTACACTTCTCCTAGCGTCAGATAGTATCCGTATTTTCTCAACAATATGCTGCCTAATGTTCAGAAGCTTTGACTTATTAAGGTTGTGATAACGGATCCGGAGTTCGAGCGCGAACTTTCGAACCATTGCGGTAAAATTCCGGCATGATACACACAACAATTGATAGTCCAGAGGTTGGATTCTTCGGACAATAGTCCACGAAGCTCTTCATCCATTACAGCCAGATCTTTAGGCTTAGGGGAAACCTGGGTGTTGATGTTTCTCCGGGTCATAAAGCATCGCTCGTCCTCTATCGGATTCCTGTCCAAGGTTAGTCTTGTCACCTCTCTTTCTCTTCTGCCGGCTTGTTGTGGGTCTGGTAGATTAGGCGTTCTCCTTACATAGCCCCTTTTTTGGAGTACTTCGGCATGGCTTCATGTAATTCTCTCGTTCAGGGGTTATACTCACATCGTAGCATTCTAGCAAGTCGTGATTTTGTCGCTCCCTCCACATAAAAGCCCCAAGATTCCGCCGGTCTATTGCCTTGACTCCATCTTCATTGGCTCCCCCAGTTCTAGAGTGATCGGCATTGTTGGCCAACCCATTGCCGGGAGCCCTGCGCGTTCTATTGTTTCGAACCGTACGTACTGCTACTACTACTCTGAGAGGTCACCTGGTATTTTAGAGTCACCATTCTAGACATCCCTGGTCAATTGTCGGCGACTGCCTATTAATTTTTTGTAACCATATTCAGCAGAAACCCTTGGTACAGGGACCCTCTATCCGCAGCCAGAGGACGCGTTCGGTGGCTTGTCATAAGCCCTTCGATTTAATTCTAGAGGAATCAAAACCGAACGAAATATATACATATATATACATATATAATTCTTTTGATACAAATACATCTACACATTTTGCATGCTGTTTATGCTGGGGGCGGGTAATGTTACTTTTACGCCTATACTGCTTCTCACTTCTCACCAGCCAGAGACTCTATGGCCACTTTTCCCAAGATTCCGTTAACCCTCGGGTGTCCTAGAGGGGTCAGTGAAGAGATAACCTCAAAGACAAGGTTGTGCCGGATACCAGGATCTGTATACCGCTGTTACCGCCACGGAACGCAGAAGAGAAAATACTGGGGGCTGACTTTCGTACTCTGCCGTTAAATCGGAAACGGAGGGAGGCATCTGTGCATAGCGAATTTTGAAGTAGCTATGATTTGATGTGTTATGCATAAAATCAGAGCGCCCTTCGATGAATAAGAAAAACTAAGCTAATTCCTCTCTTTAATTTTCTTAAACTGACAATATTAATAGCGAATAATTCAGGCGCTGACCCCTAGGCTTGCGACCTGAATCTTAGGGGAGGATTCGACTGGCCGTTAGGCTTGTCTAGACTCCTTGTATTTCAAGTTGATTGAATTAATTTGAAGTTGTTATAATGACCAAACAATTATTTCAGGTTTTATTTCATAAATAAAGCCGAGGAAATTATTTTAGTTATTATTCAACCTAGAAATTTGTGTAGACAGTAGTGAGAGACACCATATATATTTTTTTTGTCGAAACACTGAACTATTTAGTTTTATAGATTTCCATATCTTGGTATTACACAGCGCGAGGTAAAATGCCGACGGGAAAGTTGGACATAAATTCGGACTTCCCTTTGGAACAATTAGTTCCGTTACCGGGAAGAAGTGATGAACGACTGCCTCGAGGTGATAGGTACAATCCACCTCGTAGGTCATGACATGGATGACTTTAGGTAGGGTTTATGGCTGATACTGCATGTGGACTTCGCCTGGCGACTGTGGGAACGACGAACGGACGTGGTTTTCATGACCATGAAAATGCTGATTGAAAATTCTTCACGAATAAGCAGTTTTGCAGGGCACGTGCAGTGCATACTGTTGCTATGCAAGAAATTTATATGTTAAATGAATTTTCAATTAATAATCAGTAACAACCCACTAGTCTTATTATGTGTAATTCCATCTTCCAGGTCAACCAAGGGTATTTCCATTGTTAGTTTCTTTTACGTTCAAAAATAGGTATTTTAAAACTATCCATACGTGACAACTCAGTAATTTGAACGAGAGAGAATCAATTTAATTCAATACAAATCAAATCCAATCAACCATCTCCAATCGAAATTAGATTCGATATCCTCGATAGCAAGGGAACAAAGGGAATTTATCATGTTTCTAATCACTTATTTCCCTTTCAGGTGAATTCAGGGTTGTGATCAATTTTTATTTAAATAAATAAAATATGTGTATATATATATATATATATATATATATATATATATACCTCTGTTTAATTAGGTAAGTTAAGTAAATTTTGAAAGTATCAGGTTTCTTTACCACGTTCCGATCGAATATTGTCAGATGTTTGTTGATTTCTGTATAGCTAATTTGTTTGTTAATCATGCTTAATACACAATAGCCTCTTTTCTTTAGTTCAATTATTTGTATTGGACTTCAACATGATTTTAATATCATGAAGTCGAAATTTCTAGCTTCCGACACAAAAGGGGAGCAGGGTTGAGATTTCTTATTAGAGGGGCTCAAATATGCGTCGGTAATAAGAGTCAGTCAATTGGTCTATTGAGGATAGTGGCTAGGATTACTATTATCTATTTTTCGAGTCTTATTAAATCGGGTCTATATTTTAATTTAGGTGTTTAGGGAAATTTTATGAGTTCTTTACACTTTGGTAACATTGAATGTTTTAATAATTGACATTGTTAATCAACATTTGAGTCACGTGAGGACTCAAGAGTATTAGGTGAGCATGAAATAGGTTGAAACGGTTCAGTATATAAAAATGATATAAATTTATTAAATTAATGCAAGAGCGGGCGAAACCTAGAATGATCACGCTCCTACGATGACTTGCGAATTCCTGGGCGAAAGAATTATATAGATTACAAGCACCGCTATACGAAACAGGTGTCGGTGCGTGCGCAACCAATCTAAGAAGAAGGGATGATCGAAGCCGCGTTGCTGGTACCAGGCTGATAACTGGAGAACGACAGGATCGACAGTCGACCTAAATAGGAAGGTAGCGTCAGTGATAGGCGATTATCACGCATTTAGGTAAGGAGACAAAAAGGATAAATCTCTTTTTTTTAAGTTAAAAATTTCTTTTGTTCTTGAAATAAAAAAAAACTTTGATCTCATTTCCCTTCCTCGTCCAATGTCTATGCTGAGATAACCTGAGGCTTCACTGGATGTTTCACCGCTCATCGCTGAATAACCCATTCTTATGGGAACTCAGGGATGCCAGTGAGCAGGCTTTAGTTTGTTTCG
>JAAAKG020140023.1:0-12207 GCA_010014905.2 Druon quercuslanigerum | reverse complement strand
CCCGACTAGCCCCCGACTTAAAGTAGGGTCAACTGGTCGGGTACCCGACTAGCCCCCCATTTGCATTTCTACACGGGAGAGTGTATTTTTATACATTTTATCTTTCTGAGAAAGCGGTGCTCTTTTTTACTTATTTAAGTCGATTTTGATCAAGTTCCAAAACATATTTTTCTTTTCTCTGAGTTCTGATTCGTGACAAAAAATAACCCGTAAAATTGAAATAAATTTGATAGCTATATAGATAATAGCATCGCATTTCTGGGACAACTATGATTTGCCAAGTAAACCTCCAATCTGCGGTCACGTGACTAGATGTATGTAGATTGTACAAATGTATAGTTCTGCAATCGTCGATACTCGCGTGCGTGTTTTCTCTTACAGACGTATTCCGTTTTTTATTATTTCGTTATTTATTCCACGAGAAACAGTAGTAATTACGTTACTAAGAAATTGAGTAATTTCCCAGAGATTATGATCTTACATTTATATTTGTAACAATCCATTTATAATGAAGACAAACATTTAATGACTGATTGCAATTTAAAATATTTGAATACCTGAGAGAGGATCAGGTGAACCACACGAAACTCAATACGAACTGGCCATCTGCAACTTCCGAACTGAAGAGCGAAATTTAACAAGCTGTGTCGTACTGTGAAATGAACCTTAATTCCATATTCATTTGTCAGATAGTAAAGTCAGCTTATTATAAATCAGAAAATGACTTAACTCCCAAGAACGGTGGAATGTACTTTATTCTAAAACATTTCGGCAAACCTTAAAATAAGGAGTATTTGAAGAAAGCATGGTAAATTCATTCGACGTGATTTCTGAATAATTAGACAAATGCTGTATCTGAAGGATCATAGAGATACAAGAATAATGTATATAGAATCATATAATCATATATTATAAAACACATAAAAATGGATGTATGCATGTTTAAAGCATATTGGATACTCAAGTACAAAATAAAGAAATTTAGTTCAAACATTTTTAATGTTAGAATTTGTTGTGAAACAAGGATAGATAATCATATTTCTCGAGCCCTACAATAGGAAAAACGACATAAGACTAATTTTTCCAATAAGTGGATTTATCATCTTTTGATCGCGTACCTTTCGTATGTAAGGATTTTGTCCTTAGATTAAATAGCCTCTTATCTTAAAAAATAATACCAACAGATATTATAATATTCATGATTTTCACCTAATACTTTAATGCCCTTTAGAACTCTTTCAGAGTAAATCTTTTTGCGAGAAGAGTTTAAAGAAAATTTATTGTAATGAAATGTCTAATTTACATCGTCTGGAAATGAGAAACTGGAGCCACTTATAAGGATTGTTAAATACTAAGCTGCTTAGTGCCCTTGCTAAATTGCCTTATTTTGAGGTTCTGCAATTCGACACTCTGGCTTTAATATTCTCTGGCAATGAAGTTATTGCAAATGATTATGGACCTTTTCTGAAATAAATAACGTCCAACTGTTAGCTGAACAAGCATTCTGAGTTCACAAATGAAAATATATTTAATAATTTGAAGAAAAATTGATAAATATAATATTTTTATATCATCTAAATTTCATTAGATTTTTGTTTATTATTTACTTCAATAACTTCTCCGAATCTTGAAGTTTTTTAAAAACTTTTTCAAACCCTTCATCCTATCCCAAAAATAAAATATCAATCGAGAAAGCCAAACAGCAATTTTAGTTTTAGAAAAAAATACAAAAATAATGTTACTTTCATACTTTAAAAAAAAAATATTTGTGTTTCTAAGAAACTATAAAACTGATTACAGATTTCATTAATTTTAATTAATGTTAATTGTTCAATTTAATCCAAATTCCAGTTTATTTTAAGGAATTTCACTTCTAGCTGATTAATTTTAATATTTAACAGTTGATTCATTTTAAATACTAGAATATAACAAATTATAAATCTGTGTGTGTATATATCTATATATCAGAAAAGCCATAAAAGTAACAATTACGAATTTGGTCCTGAAAATTAATACTGAAAGAATTATTGAAGCTAAAGAACTTTGAATTAAAGTATTTAGATTTAAAAACTAAATTTAAAAAAGTCTTCGGAAACTGATGGATATCAAAAATATAAAGAACTAAGAAGTAAAGAACAAAATTAATTATGACCCACAAAATAGTAACAAAAATATGTTGTTGTTGATATAATCTTTTATTTGATCGCATTTAAGAGTGTAAAATTAAACTTGAATATTATGTCTTCTAATTACAGTAAACTTCCACTTATGTCCCCGCGCACCTAGTTCCCTTGCCCCTATATGCACTTATTTCCCCGTGCGCAGTTGCTTCACCTCCCACCACGGTCCCTGCAGGGGCTCTACGGTCACACCCGCGAGAGTAGTTGGCCAAATAAAAGGAAGAAGACCCGAAAAGCGGGAATTGTGGATTGAACATTTTGATATTACGTCATTGGAATGCAGACAACTCTTCCAAGAAAATATTCGAAACGTAAAATTAACTCATAAATGTCAGAATAGCAATATTTCTTCAGTGAAGAATGCGTTTTATCAGTCATGTTCCATTCTTTTGTCTATCGACGACCTTTCAGTGTCCCGCAATACAATCAACTGTCCGAAATTGGAGATGAGAGTACCCGATCTGAAACACTAACCTCAACTTTTAGATATTTTATTTCGTGACCCTCAAAGATCTCTAATCGACAAAAAAAATGGAACATGATTGAAAAAATAATTCTGTACTTGAAAAATATGTAAATTTAGACCTTTGTAACTTACCGTTGAGTTTAGAAAATGTTCTCCAAAAAGTCGTGTGCAGTTGCAGTGCAGAGCCATGTAGGTAACAAAGATTATGTAAACCTCCTGGCAGCTGACATTTCCACCTATCGTAGCATGATACATTTGAAAAGTCAGACCTTCATAACTTACTTCAAATTTTAGATTATTTTATCCAAAAAAGTTGTCTGAATTCCTATGTCAAAGATATCTAACATTTGTCAACAACTGTGCTAAACTTCCTGACACTTGCACCTAGCCGTCCATGATCATGAGGTCATGCTGTAATATTCAATATGCCGCAAAATATTTGAGTCAGCTTTTGATTCTGATATATGCATGCTAATCAATCGCATTCTAACTAAGCGCGACTGTTGCAACTGCGCATTTGCCGAAAAGCATTATTATTGATAGTACATCTTTATTGATTTAAAATAGACCCGCGCTTTTCGGCACATGCGCAGTTGAATAAGTGGCTTACAGTGGGCGTATCAATAAAAGGCTAACGTTCTTGTATGGTGCAGCCTAGTACGAAACGAGCATTAATGGCAAAGGTAATTACATAAGCAGACCCTTTAAAAAACTAATGGTTTTCATTCCCAAGCGAATGAAACTCGAATCCCTCACTGAGGCAACGGGAAACGGTTCGTTAGATGCTTTGCAGGTCGAATGAAAGTAATTACAACCCTCATTCCTAAATGAGCGAAATATAAACAAATTAGCATATTCCCTGTCATACCCGATAAACCTAGAAATTACTGAAACGTTGTAATAATAAAGTTTCATCATATATATTTAAGCACTATATGCAGATAAACCTAAAGTTCTATTGAATTTCTAGTTCATTGTGTGAGAACTTAATTTAATATCGAACATCCAGAAACGTCTTTATAGGGATTAATGAATATTTAACAGACACTGCTGATTAAATGATGTTCTATGTTTTCTTATAAGCAGAATTATAATAATTATTATTAATTATATAAAGAAAGTTAAGTGGCTACTGAGAATTATACTTAAACATTTGACAAAATTTTTGCGATGGAAAAATTATCATAAATATGATTCTGTGAAGTATTTTATTCAGGGAAACGGTATTATGAATTTAGTAACATCACAACCTTTCAAAACTTTTTATGAAATTTTTCAAATGCAGGTATCCGGGCTTCCACTATGGAAAGTTGTAAACTCTAAAGGTTTTAAATTGTGAATCATTTCATTTTTAATAAGACAAACTTAAAATTCTGCAATTTTGAAAGTTGCAATGTGATTAGACTGTCTTTATTCAAGGATTTTTGTTACCGATATTCAAAGTTTTTAATTAAGTTAAATTTTCAAATATTCAATTGAAATTATCAAATCTAAATTTTCCGTATTATTGACTAGTGAAGTATTGCACTAGGGATAATATTACGGAACTTTCCATAATCGCTATAATCTGAAAGTGGGTTAGATTTACAAAAAATACTCTGATACTATAAGTATGCTACGACCAATCTTTCTATTTAAAATAATTTGCATCTAAAAAAATTTATAGTTCTGATACTTTACGTTTCTGAGCTTGAAAATCCAAATAAAAGATATACTTTTTCAGATTGTGTAAAATTATTTTGGTAATTTTTTCTTGTCTGCAACGAAAGGTTATTTTAATTTATCTGTACTTTCATATTATTTATTAAAGCTTTGATGGCTTAAGTGTAAGTCTTTCCAGTGCGAGGGGGTCGCCCTCAATCGCTTTCGAGGAAATTTATTTGGATATTCAGGCTAAAGTTTAAGTAGATAGGTAAGAATCGACCTTCCTTTATTCCTAAAGATGCTTCAGCTATGGACAGTGATACTATTTTCCACAAATATTGAAATTGCTCATCTAATGAATCTTGTGTTAATATTTCAAGCTATTTTTTGTTAAATTAGAGACAACGGTTTGTACGGTACCATTTCTGCATTATGTTAAGACAAAAAAAACATTTGCGAATAGCAAAATTTCATTAAGGAGGGAGGAGGCCGGATTTCTTAACCAATTAAAGTTGTTTTAAATTTTGAGATACTGCAATTACAAATATATTCTGAACATTTGTTATGATAAATTATGTTTAAAAAAAACTAGACTGATCTTTTTCTTTTTTTCAAATACGACAACGTAAACCCGTATAGACTTTGCAAGGCGAAAATTTCTCTTATAAAAACTATTTAATTGTCACAACATCCAGCCGTTTCCCTTTCGGGGTAGGCGTGACTCACTCGGTGGGGAAGGAAGTAGTATGAGGAAAGGGTTATATAATTTTTATATTGATCTAGAATTTCTCATAAAGTCGTCATGTGAGGTTCCCCACTTGGGTCCATTAGTATCCAAGGTCTTTATTTTCAGCCTTCATTCACTCTACTGACACTCTTTTTATTAACTATTTGCAGCAATACTTTTCTGTCCTGGCATACTTCTCTAGCTTCTTTGACATCCATGCATTTTTTTAATGCAGGCTCTCGTGTTTATATGGCTTCTTATGTCCCTTCTAACTAGGGTCTCATTCACACATTCTAACCATTCTTCCCTCTGTCTGCCTCTGGGTACGCTGCCATTTCCTTTACCTTGATACACTTGATTCATTAGTCGTTCATCTTTCACTCTGTCAACATGCCCGAACCATCTTAACCGATTTCTTCCACATGTGTCAACTAGCATCTCTTCTGCACCGCATTCTTTGAGATTTATCTCGATTAATTTCATGATAAACATCTACACGTTCCCATATAACAACTTGATGTACCTCGTCATCTGTAATAACAAATAAATATAACAGAAATGTCACTCTATTTTGAAATCTATATTAAAAATTGTTATGTTTCCTATTCAACAAAAAATTTTTTTTTCCAAAAGACAAAGTTAAAAAATAATAAAGGAAAGAGGCTTTCTTCTCAAATAAACTTAAGAAATATTCGCAGCAATTTCATAAAAAATTTATCATTTAAAATTCGTCCCCTCCATTCGAAAAATAATTAAAAGATAATTGAATCTCGTCTATAAGATTTTACTCCAGATATCAAAACTAAAAGCATCAAAAGCTTTTATTAAATTTATACAACATTGCCAAAGTACTCCTCTTTAAATGTACTTGACAAAATTGATTAATCTAATTAAACGTGTAAATGTCTTTAAAGAGACACTGAATAAATTCTTCAGAGATTTTAATGCAATTAAGATAATAACACATGGATCGATCAATGAGACTCAGCAGTTCTTTAAACCTGTTTCCCAAATCCAATTTAATTTATTAAACTTTTAAATTCATTTTTATTACGAAATCAATAACTGCTTCGAGGAAAGAATTAAGTCTCGACAATTTCCACCAAGTAATTACATTATCTCAAAATAGGTGACTAAAATTTTGTCACATAACTTTCTTTCTAGACGGAATTGTACTCTCACATTCAAACGTGTAATTTATGTTTCTCACTGATAAGTGCATGACCGCGAGAAATTGTCGCTGCACGCAATGTTTACATTTTTGTGATCTCTATCAAGATCTGTTCTGATCACCTTTAGTGCTAAGTATCACATAGGTTAAGAAAGTAAAATACAAAAACGTACAATTTAAAAATTTACGTGTCTGAATGGCAAGGTTGCATCTCAGTATAATAATATTAAGAGTTTCTATGACGGGAGTCAAAATGACGTTTTATATCCGTGGCAAAGTTTTATAGGATTGAAAATTGCTGTGTTAATTGTATGACACTTGAGCGACCTGTCTGCCATATAACCTTTCTATTTTTTTGTTTTAACCAGGCAAGTTCATTTAAAACTAGTTTAAAACTATACATCTTTCAGAATAAATTTGCGGAAACAATATCTGACAAAACGAAACAAGTCAAGTGAACTAAACAGCACGACTCAAAAGCTTGATAATATTGGCAATCAGCTTCCTCATCATATCTTTTAGTATCTCAAAAATACAGAGAATAACGAGACTTCGATGTCGATGCTGCACAAAGTTTTCATGACGTCCTCATCCGCTCTTTTTATTCTCGATTTACTGTTATTACAGTTTTACGATCGATCGAAGTCTGAGTGAAGAGATGTTGGACATATATCAAGTTTATAAATACGTGTTATATTTTATTTTTCATCCGTTTATACAAAAATAAAAGTAAAGCAAATTATTAAATGAAATTAGTGAATTGAATCATTAAATCCAAATCTCTGTTGCAGAAAATCAACAGTTCGGTGTGTTCTAGACAAACAGGAGTAACTCTGGAAAAAGCTGTTTTCACGCAAATTAAAACAATGGAACTTTGAAATATCATCTGAAGAATATTTCTGACTAAAATAATGACGGTTTGGAGCGAAGTAGGCTATATTATCCATATCTGTTATGGATTTGTAGTACAGTCACTTAAGCCAAAAAAGGGGTCAACCTCGGAATGAGAGACAATAAGCTGAAAACTCGTATGCGTCTTCAATTTGGCGTTCTGAAGGTTCTCTCAAAAGTGTCATGAAATCTCGTGTCTGCTGCGTAAATTTGTCAAGGTCAAGGGTCACAAAATTCTTTTTTTTCGATTACGTAGGTTTCTATAGCTCCAATAATGTTGATATCTATTATACAAATTGTAGAGAATAACACTGTCGACCAATTTTCTCCTAAGAATTTTTTCATGCGCTCAACCTTTTTTGAGACAAAGGCCGGAGAGCGCGCCTTGTATGAAGTTATGAAATCATTAAAATATCATTAACAATAACTAATTTGCATTATTAATTAGTTAATATATTGTATTTAATAACATCTTGCATATAACCAGGCGGAAAAATTATATATAGTTTATATATGGCGTACAGTATTATCTATAATATTCATTTGTTCTCTACATTTTTCGTATACTACAAATAAATAATACAGATATCGAATTCGCCAAACATGAGAGGACTGCCGTCATCATAAGAGAAGACATAGATATGCTCATTATTTTAATTGGACGCACTCAATTACATCAAGAAATTTTCCTTAAAGTAGGTGGAAAAGGCAATGTAAAAACGGAAATCTATTCTTCAAAAAGTTTTGAAAAATATCCCCCTTTTGAATAATATATTTCATTTTGACATGCATTCAGTGGCTGTAATACAATTTCTGCGCTGTATGAAAAAGGGAAGGAAACTTTCATCAAATTACTACAAATATTTGCCAATTTCGACCAACTGGCTCAAGTTCTTCTGCAAGAAAATTGCCGTATACAACAATTATACGAAAATGGGGTATGCATCTTACTAGCTATATACAATGCTCCTAAATCTAAGGACAATATTAATCATCTTCGATATACTCAGTTCGTTAAAGGTGCAAAGCTCCATACACCTGTCCAGTTGCCAAATCTTCCACCGACGAGTGCAGCAGCCATAAACACATAAACCGTGTCTACTATCAAGTTAAAAAATGGTTAGGTCATGATTTAGAACTCCAGGAAAGGGGTTGGGTGCTGCAAAATCAATTTCTGAAGCCAATGCCAACAATATTGCCTCCAGCTCCAGATGAATTACTTAATACTCTATTTTTTAATTGTGGGAATGAATGTGGTCCACACTGCGGGTGCAGACAATCGGGATTGTGGACAGTGTAATAAGCAAGCTTGCCTCAATGCTGTTTCATTCAAAATATTTTCATATTTCATATTTTAATTGAAAAGATCAAATTAAAATATATTTACTCGGTTTCGTTCCACATAAAATCTACTTTGAATAAATTAACATAAAATTAAGATAAACAATAAGTATTTCATTTAATGAGTTTTTAATTGCACAAAGTAGGTAAGTATTATTAAATAAATATATTTTATATATATATATATATATATATTTATATGTGTAAAATGTTATTAAATACAATGTATTAACTAATAAATAATACAAACTATTTTTTGTAAAAGATATTTTAATGATTTAGTAACTTTATATAAGGTTTTATTCACCGACTTTTACGGTTGACCTTGCATTACAGCATGTATTGCTGAGCGCTGCGCGCTCTCCGCCCTCTATCTCAAAAACGGTTGAGCACAGGAAAAAATACTTAAAACAAAATTTTTCAAAAATGTTACGCTCTATAATTTTTATAATAAATGTCAAAATCGTTGTAGCTATAGGAACGTAGATAATCTCGAAAACACGATTTTTGCGACCATTGACCTTGAATAACTTACGAGGCAGACACGAGATTTTATGAGACTTTTTAGAGGACTTTTAGAACGCCAAAATAAAGATGTATATGAGTTTCCAGCTCATTATCTCTCATTCCGAAAAAAATGCTTCTGACATGACTGGAGTATTGTCAGTTCATGGCTTTATTATGCGTTTTTAAATATAATTACCAGATTACATTCATTGGCAAGATGTGAAAGAGACTGCACGAGAAACTTGCAGGTATCAAGCACGTATATGAGGAGGTGTCGTACCTACATATTGCGGGCGCCCACACCGAAGGAAAAGGCGATTTAATGCAGTACCGAAAAGCACTACGGCGCTGCAAAGGGATCGGCCTATGGAGGCGCTGATATCCGAAGTGTGAGTGTATGCACGCCGAGACCGAAGTAACAAAGACCGGTCTAATAAGTTTCTGGTTTACATTGAAATGATTCTTCAGAATCAATGATAATAATTATATCGATAATGTGAGTTTGTGACTGATATTTTCATTTTTATATGCATGACTTTATTGGCATTTTATTTTTTGTAAAATTTGATATTAGGAGATCAGCTTGGTAACTCAAGTTAATATAACAATTTGAGAATGACACAAGAGCAATGAAATGTTCTTAATATTCTTCTCAGTACCAAGATTCTTTAGAAGGTGTCGTATTCTCTATCAATACACCATTATTGATTCGGTTATCGGTGACCCAAGGAATACTCTTTTATATTCTCGGAAAAATAGCTTTTGATCCTTGGCGAAACGAGAAAAGCTCGCAAAAGATATACAGTCTCGCACTAAAACCGTGCCTCGGGGCGGAAGTTTCCAACTCTTTCTCGGTCGGTTATAACGGAAAGTAAAGCCAATGATATCGCTTTTCTGGCTTCAATAGAGGAAAGTTATGCATTTAAAGACGCTTTAAAAGAGAATGGCTCCAGAAAAGAATATGTCAGAAAATTGTGAAAGGTTTGAAACCAATTATCTGTTGACCAACAGGAAACCTAGTAAGTAAAATTGTTTATTAAGTTTATTTTCCCGAAGTGGTATGGTCAATTGCTCTTACTAGGTTCTTTGTGTTAGACGATAGTTATTGTGATACGATTAGGAAAGTATCTTTCTGAGCCGACTATATACAGAATAGTTTAATTCACTACATATATTTTGTGTAGGTATTTAGTTTAATTTCATGACGCTGCCTTTTTAGATCCAAAGAGCATACTAACTTTGCATAATAATAGTATATTAGTATACCTACATGAATAAGTTTTCTAACACGACTTTGTAGGACTTTTCGCTTCTCTTTCTCCTCCATTCTCCTTACATCGAATAGCGAAATGCTTGCTCGCTTCGGATATATAATGCTCTTTTAAAACGCCCTCCTAACCAGATTTTCCGTGATATACCGTTTTAATTTTCATACGCTGACGGCTGCCGCCAGAAAACGTCTATTGCTACCAGATTGATTTATATACGCGAACATGTCGCCGTCGTTCGAGCTGCAGTCGCAAACGGCTGACTAAGTAACAACTAGACTACTTAAAATCAACATCTGTATCATTTAGTGCATAAACATTACCTATAGCTGTTAGGATGATAAAAAAATATATGTTACTTCTTATGGTCCTTCTTTCTTTGTTGTATATGGCCAAGACAAATTTGTAGAAGTCTCTCTGAACTATTGAACTACCTTAAAGCGTGAAGATTTAATAAACCCTTTGATTTTCAGGACGATCGTGTCATTTAGAGAATTAACATGATTTAATCTTATAAACGCAGCAAAGTGAAAAAAAGATTTTCTTAAATTATCTATCTCCAATTTCACCATTCTTTTTCCGAAGTATTTGAAATGGCGTGTGCATGTGAATATGGCGCCAATGTTTAAACATTCTTCAAAAGTAACGTTAAATATATTATTCCAAGCTCGTATTTTCCACTTATGGGGATCGCTAAAAAGTTGGTAACTTTAAGACCCACTTCATTTATACTTTTCTTATTATTAATAAATTTTTTTATAAAATCGCTCCAGTAAAGTAATTCTATCAAAGCAAAAATTTAGTATAGTTTTAAAATTTTAGAAGACTTCGCTTAGAAAATATAAGTAAAAAAGATTTAAAATCATTTATTTTTACACACCTGCCCAAACTACAAATTTGAAATGAAGAAATGCTAAATAATATTAACAACGTCTTTTAAATATATGAAATGTACAGCTATCACTTGTATTGAGTTAGAAAAAAATCTGCCCGCCGCGCGGGCATATGCTCATCTCGCGCTACGCGAGCGGCTCGCAAGTTTGAGCGCGCTTAGGGCGCGCGAATGTTAGTTCTCGCGCTTTGCGCTCTAGAATATAGTTCTCTCGCGCTTCGTGCTCGATAATGTATTTACCTCGCATTACGCACTCGATCTTTTAGCAGATAGTTTTTAAAACTAAAGGTCAAAGCATCGACAATAGTAATTTGATGATTGTGAATTCTCTTTTGTTAAAGCTCCTTCGGCTTTAACGAACACATTCTCATCACGTGTCTCGTGCTTCGTACTCAAAATTATCCCGGAAATTGTATATCATTTCAATAAATGTATATTACTATAATTTAGAACATGCATTGGTATTACAACTGAATTTGCTCATTTCCAATGTTATTTTATGATTTAAAATTTACACATACGGTATACTTAGCAGCCTTATCGTTTTTTAGCTTCTATATTATGTCCCTTTTCATTTTCATTTGTTTGTTGTAATTTTGAAAATACTATTACTTCGCTCATTTTTTTTATCGAAAAAATTTATTATGATAAATTGTTCGACTTTTTTAATTCTAAGAATATCCGTACAAAAAATTTCTGCATTTTGAAAATAGGTGTCCCAAAAATTTTCAAAATGCGCTTACTTTTTGAATTCTTATCCAAAATGGCTGGCTACCGAACTTGATCTTTAGTTTAGTACATTAAAAGACTGTACTAAAGGCCAATCTAATAGATTAATTTTTGAAAAATTATCGTGCTCACAGGCAGACATATAAACAGACACATTCGTGAAAACCTGTTTTTCAGATTCAAGGGGCTTTAAAACTTGGACATTTGACAAAAACTGGACTGGTAAAATTTTAGACAAATCTGATACCTTCTCTAATGAGAATGTAAAAAGTGTTTCTAATCTATTATTTAGATATAACGAGACCGATCGCGCGCTCGAGCGCGCGTGTTTTCGTCATTCGAGATATTTTATATGTATTACTGATTTTTTCTGCTGTTCGGACTAATTTGA
>JAAAKG020140021.1:0-12208 GCA_010014905.2 Druon quercuslanigerum | reverse complement strand
TTATTTATATTTATTTTTATATTATATTTTTATTCATTTATTATATTATATATATTATTAATCTTAAGAACAAAATTTTGGATTATCTTTTAATATTTTAAAATCTTTAATAAAAACTTCAAAATTTTATTTCAAAATCTTCAAATTGTCAAAGAACTCAAATTTTTCTTAAAATTTTGAATAATTTCTGCAAAATTAGAAATATTGCTTTAAAGTCTTCCAGAATCTTTTTTGATTGGATTGGATGTCGGTATCATTTTGAACACTTTTTCTTGCTGTTTTTTTTCGTACAAAATTCGTCATTTTGCATTGAAAATTCATCTTTTTTGGTAGCAAATACATCTTTCCTAATAAAGAATTAAATTTTTTGTCGAAAAATCATCTTTGACAGTTAAAAATTATACTGTTGTGTTTTAAAAAAAGATCTTTTTCATCAAAAGTAAACTTGTTTTTAAAAAATTCGTCCTTTTGTATTGAAATTTCATCTCTTTTATTTTGAAATTATTATTTTTTTTTTGAATATTCAACTGACTTTGAAAAAGGGTAGTCGTTTTAGCTTTAAAATTGGACTGCATGGATTTTAGTTCAAGTTTAACCTCTTTTTATTCTAAAATTCGTGCATTTGGTGAAAAACTGATTTTTGCAAGTTAAAAATTCAAATACTTTGGTAAAATGAATATTTTTTGTTGAAAATGATTTTTTTTTATCAAAAAGCTATTCATAAATGAACTTTTTTGTGTAAAATTCAACAGACTTTTAAAAACATCGTCTTCCTGGCTTTAAACATTTCCAAATTTTGGTTTGAAAAGTTTACTATTTGGTTGAAAATTCAATTATTATTCTGTTAAATGCCATATTTTTCGTAAAAAATTACACTGCTTTGTTGGACATTTATCTTTTTGATCGAATTCAACTGGTTTTGATTATATATTAAAATATTTTTGGGTTAAAATTTTACCTACTTGATTTAAAATTAACTTTTTTGTGAAAAAGTTATCCTTTTATTGAAAATTCAACATGTTTTGTTGAAATTTCGTCTTTTAGCTTGGCAATTCATTAACATTAAATATAGAATATTGTTTATTCATTATCAGAGATTGGCTCTTATGACAGTCCGAATTACCCTTTTTTAGAGGAGGTATACACTCGAAGTTATAAACCGCTCGTTTTGAAGTGATAAATATGCGACTCAAGACATAAATATATGTCTTCGAGACATAGAAACTTGTCTCCAAGACATAAATGGAGGTCTGGCTCCTGCTCAAATGTGAGACATGCTCAAGTCGACCTTTTCGACTTCAGCATGTCTTGATTGGGGGCAATTCAAGTCGAAATAAAGTCAAATCAAATCAATCAAAAAAATGTGAAAAACTTTAAGAGAAATTGGATTAAGTTAGTTTGCAAAATATTGAGCACTTTTTGAAGCTTGAAACAAAATTTGAAACATTTTATCAATTATGGCACATCTTTTGAACTTTTAAAATATTTCTAATCTCTTTAAAACTTCGAAAATTTTGTAAATCTTGTGAACAAAATTTTTGATTCTCTTTTAATATTTTAAAATCTTTAATCTTTAAAAAAATTTTGAAAAATGTCTGCAAAATTAATATATATTGTACAAAAAAATAGAAGATTGTTTAATCATTAGCAAAAATTAGCTATTATGAAAGTCCAAGTTACCCTTTTTTAGAGGAGGTATACACTCAAGACATCGTCTTGATTGGGGTCAATTCAAGTCAAAATCAAATCGAAGAGTTTTTATTTAGGAACAGTCACATCCCCTTCTCCAACTCTCCTCAGTCCCAAAAATCTCCCTATCTAGTTCTTCCCAACCTCAAAAATAACCCCTAAGTAAAAAAACTAACGTTGATTATTCGGATTCTTTGCTATGTTTCTTGAACTGAACACATTACATTATTGTATTTCAAAGTGGTGGACACCTTTATTCCACTGATTATTATTTTTGAATATATTATTAGATAACTATAAATTTCTGATAAGCCTAAATTTTGCAGACCTTTTATTATAATTGGAAAAAAACAACATCTTCATGTATTCATTCAAAAAAAGATTCGTCGTTTTGGATTAAAAATTTATTTTTTTGCATCAAAAAGTCATGTTTATTATTTAAAAATGAACTTTTTTGTTGGAAATTGAACTGACTGTGAAAAAGATACGTCTGTTTTGGCTTGAAAATTTAACTGTTTGGTTTTAATTCAAAGCTTATTCTTTGTTGTCGGCAAGTTCGAACGTTTGGTCGAAAATTCATCTTTGCAAGTTGAAATTTGTACTATTTTGTTAAAAAATTAAACTGTTATAAATAGAAAACTCCTCCTTTTGGATTGGGCATTCAGTTTTTTTTAATCAAAAAGATATTCAAAAATGAACTTTATTGTTGAAAATTCAACAGACTTTTAAAAAAATCGTCTTTTTGGATTAAAAAATTTCCAAATTTTGAGTTGAAAAGTTTGCTATTTGATTAAAAATTGAATTATTATTTTGGTAAATGCCTTTTTTTCGTAAAATATTATACTGTTTTGTTGAAATTTCGTCTTTTTAGCTTGGCAATTAATTTACTTTTGTAGAAAATTTAACTATTTGTTTTAAAATAGACTTTTAAAATAAAAACATATTTGGTGTTGATAAGTTAACTGCAATCTTTCTTGGTTAAAAGTTCATCTACTTTTCTGAAAATTCATTTTTTGATAGAAATTCACATTTTTATAGAAATTTAATATTTTTTTATGGTTAAAAATACAATTGTTTAGTAGTAAAAAATCAATATGTTATTTTGTTGAAGATTCGTCTCGTTTGGTTGAAGATAATTGTTTTTTTTTAAAGTAATAATATTATAACGCATTTTTTTTCAGCCCGACAATTTTAATGATATGAATTATGATTATAATGATATATATTGTACAAAAAAATAGAAGATTGTTTAATCATTAGCAAAAATTAGCTATTATGAAAGTCCAAGTTACCCTTTTTTATAGGAGGTATACACTCAAGACATCGTCTTGATTGGGGGTAATTCAAGTCGAAATCAATTCGAAGAATTTTTATTCGGGGAGAGGCACATCCCCTTCTCCAACTCTCCTCAGCCCCAAAAATCTCCCTATCTAGTTCTTTCCAACCTCAGAAATAACCCCTATGTAAAAAAACTAACTTTGATTATTCGGATTCTTTGCTATGTTTCTTGAACTGAACACATTACCTTATTGCATTTCAAATTGGTGGACATCTTTTTTCCACTGATTATTATTTTTAATATATTATTAAATGACTATAAATTTCTGATAAACCTAAATTTTGCAGACATTTTATTATAAACGGAAAAAATAACAGCTTCATGCATTCATTAACACCTGTTTAACGGTAACAATAGTTTCGGCCCAGTGGGCACAAAATTTGGCGACGTGTTTACGACATCGTTACGACATAATTATGACAACTTTACGACATATCCTGTGTCCATGTCGTTAAGGTGTCTTTACGATATCGTAGATACGTCATATGATCTAACGATGTCTTTACGCTATCGCAAAGACACCGTAACGACATGGACATAGGTTGTCGTAAAAATGTCATAAAGGTGTCGTAACAATGTCGTAAAGACGTCGCCAAATTTTGTGCCCACTGGGGAGATAATTTCCAAATGTGAATTAAAAATGGCACCATGAACTTCTTAATAATTGGATTACAATAAAAACATACTATTGTCATTTTGAGGAAGCGGCACAGATTTCGCAACAGAAAAGATCACGACGAGTAAAAAGCACTTGTACATTTTGAACGACTTGCAGTGTTCTCATTCACAATAACTGAATCATCAGAGCATCTCTGATCCTTATATAATAATCTCGACGAAAAAATCGCATACTGACTGACTGATAATCGATGCTAATTCAAATTTAACTCCTAAAGACTGCTCTCATGAGACTTACTAAATGATAAATGCTACATTGGCTCTACATAAGAAGAATAAACAAACGCGAGTGGCGTTGTTTTCGGAACAATTTACCATTTCCTGAGATTGCGTTCCATACGTCTTTTTTCTATAACAATATTTTTCATTAAAGAACAAAAATCAGATTTTTGGATTTTTTTTCAATATATCAATAATCCTGACTGAATCAAATAGTCAATTGCTATGAATGATTTTGAGTCACTAGAAGTAACTGATTACAATTAACCAGAAATTAGTAATGAATACATTAAATATCATGAAATAGAAAAATAAAAATGACTGATTTAATCGATAAAAGTAACAGTTTGGATCATTCAAAATTTGGATGGATGGAATTTTTTTGGAATCGGAATTTATCTTTTAAGGTCGTAAATTGAACTATTAGGTTGAAAGTTGAATTAATTTCTTGAAAACTAATTCTTTTAGTTGAAGATTCATATCTTTCCTTTTTTAATTTAACTAATCCATATTTATTAAATAAATCTTATTGACGAAAAATCGTTTTCGTTGACTGTAGAATTGTTTTGCTTGAAAATTTCTTTTTTTTTGTTTATTGAAAATTAATTTTGAGCAGTTTGGTTGTGGATTCAATTATGTTGTTACAAAATTTCGTTTTGGTGAAAAATTAATCTTTATAGCAGCAAATTAATTTTTTTCTTCAATTCTGAACTACTTGTTTGGAATTTTAACTGCTATCTTAAAAAAATTATTCTTCTGATCTTTTTGGTGAAAATTTATTTATTTTCTTGAAATTTCGATTTTTTTGGGTTATAATTTCATTTTTTGATTAAAAAATTATATTTTTTTGTTTCAAGATTTCTTTTCTAATTCAATCACTTACTTACAACTTGAACTACTTTGATAAAAATTCATTTTTTCGATTGTTTTGTTGAAAATTGTCTTTTTGGGTTATAAATTCATTTTGTTAATTAAAAATTAAGCAATTTTATTTTTAGTTAAAAATTCAATTTTTTTGTTGAAAATTTATATTGTAAATTCAAAATTTATCTATTCCATTTCATTCAACTATTTTTTGAAAAATAACGTGTTTTTTTGAGAAGGCATATTTTTTGTTTCAAAATTCATCTTTTTTTTGAAAAGTCATATCTTGTTTTATAAATTAAGCTGTTTTATTAAAAGATGTTATTTTTAGTCGGAAATTCGTTTAAAATTTATTTCATTCACTTAAAATTTAAATATTAAAAATTTTTCAGCTTAAGATTGAACTGTTTGGTTGAGGATTCAACTCTTTCGTTAAAAATTCAACATTCTGGTTGCGAATTCATCTTTTTTTTTTAATTCACTTTTTTGTTAAAAAAAATATTTTTGGTTTCAAAAATGAACCAGTTTTTTAAAATTCATCTATTTTGTTGACACTTTATATCTTTTGTTAGAAACTAAACTATTTTGTTATAAAATTTTTTTTTAGTTTGAACTTAATTTTCTTAAACAAAAATTTAACTATTCTCTGTTTGGTTAAAATTTGTTCTTTTTTATTAACAAATTCAACTATTTGATTAAAAATCCGTGTTTTTTCGTTGAAAAGTAATTTTTTGAATAAAAATGAAAATTCAAGTGGAGCTCATTTTTTATTTTTTAAAACATTTATCTAATCTTCAAACATTGTAATTATTTAGACAATATTCATAAAAGGAAAATTTTTGAAGAATACGTTCAATTTATTATGTTGCTTTGTAAATTTACAAGAACTAATAATTATTTAAACAATTTAGATTGACAAATTAAGAGTTTGTCTTTTTTCTAAGAGTCAATTTGTTTACGGGGTCAACTAAGAAAGACTATTCAATCAATTTTTTCTTTGATGCTTTGCAAATTAACAATAATATTAATTATTTAAACAATTGCTTTTAAAAATAATTAATTTAGCATTTTTCTACGAGTCAATTTGTTTATGGAGTCAACTAAGAATGACTATTCAATTACTTTTTTCTTTGTTGCTTTATAAATTTACAAGAACTAATTATTATTTAAATAATTTCAATTAAATATTAAAAGTTTCATTTTCTTTCTATGAGTCAATTTGTTTTCGAATTCAACTAAGAATGTCTATTCGATTACTCTTATCTACGTTGCTTTGTAAATATATAATAACTATTAATTATTTAAACAATTTATAGTAAAAAAATAAGAGTTTGTCTTTTTTCTACGAGTCAATTTGTTTATGGAGTCGACTAAAAATGACTATTTAATGACTTTTTTCTTTGTTGCTTTAAAAAATTTACAAGAACTTTTAATTATTTAAATAATTTTAATTAAACATTGAGAGTTTTGTTTTCTATCTACGAGTCAATTTGTTTTCGAAGCAAAGTAAGAATGGCTACCCGATTACACTTCTCTACGTTTTTTTTTAATTTACGAGGACTATTAATTATTTAAACAATTTCGATTAAAAATTAGGACTTTCGCTTTTTTATACAAGACAATTTGTTTACGGGGTCAAAAAGAATGATTATTCAATTAATTTGTTCCTTGATGCTTTGAAAATTGACTGAAATATTAATCATTTAAACAATTTCTTTTTAAAATTAATAATTTAGCTTTTTTCTACGAGTCAATTTGTTTGTGGAGTCAACTAAAAATGACTATTCAATGACTTTTTTCTTTGTTACTTTATAAATTTACAAGAACTATTATTGCTTTAAATAATCTCAATTAAATATTAAGAGTTTCATTTTCTTTCTATGAGTCAATTTATTTTTGAATTCAACTAAGAATGTCTATTCGATTACTCTTATCTACGTTGCTTTGTAAATATACAAAAACTATTAATTATTTAAACAATTTATATTAAAAAAATAAGAGTTTGTATTTTTTTCTACGAGTCAATTTGTTTACGGGGTCAACTAAGAAAGACTATCCAATCAATTTTTTTCTCTGATGCTTTGTAAATTTACAATAATATTAATTATTTAAACAAGTGCTTTTAAAAATTAAGAATTTTTTTTATTTTCTACCAGTCAATTTGCTTACTTATTCGAAGTCAACTGAGAATGTCTATGCGATGACGATTTTCTATGTTGCTTGATAAATTCACAAGAATATTAATTATTTAAACCATTTCGATTGAAAATTAAGAGTTTGGCCTTTTTTCGAGTCAATTTGTTTACGAAGTCAATTAAGAATGTATATCCAAAGATTGTTCACCATGCTGCTTCACAAAATTTCAAGAATATTAATTATTTAAACAATTTCGATTAAAACTTAGGACTTTCGCTTTTTTTATATGAGACAATTTGTTTACGGTGTCAACTAAGAATGACTATTCAATTAATTTGTCCCTTGATGCTTTAAAAAGTTACTAAAATATTAATTATTTAAAAAATTTCTTTTTATAATTAAGAATTTGGCTTTTTCTACGAGTCAATTTGTTTACGCGGTCAACTAAGAAAGACTATCCAATCAATTTTTTTCTCTGATGCTTTGTAAATTTACAATAATATTAATTATTTAAACAAGTGCTTTTAAAAATTAAGAATTTTTTTTATTTTCTACCAGTCAATTTGCTTACTTATTCGAAGTCAACTGAGAATGTCTATGCGATGACGATTTTCTATGTTGCTTGATAAATTCACAAGAATATTAATTATTTAAACAATTTCGATTGAAAATTAAGAGTTTGGCCTTTTTTCCAGTCAATTCGTTTTCGAAGTCAACTAAGAATGTATGTCCAAAGATTTTTTACCATGCCGCTCCACAAAGTTTTAAGAATATTAATTATTTAAACAATTTCGATTAAAAATTCGGACTTTCGCTTTTTTTATACGAGACAGTTTGTTTACGGTGTCAACTAAGAATGACTATTCAATTAATTTGTTCCTTTATGCTTTAAAAATTTACTAAAATATTAATTATTTAAACCATTTCTTTTTATAATTAAAAATTTGGCTTTTTTCTACGAGTCAATTTGTTTGTGGAGTCGACTAAAAATGACTATTCAATGACTTTTTTCTTTGTTGCTTTATAAAATTTACAAGAACTTTTAATTATTTAAATAATTTTAATTAAAAATTGAGAGTTTTGTTTTCTATCTACGAGTCAATTTGTTTTCGAAGTCAACTAAGAATGTCTATTCGATTACACTTCTCTACGTTGGTTTGTAAATATACAAGAACTACTAATTATTTAAACAATTTATATTAAAAAAATAAGAGTTTGTCTTTTTTCTACGAGTCAATTTATTTACGGGGTCAACTAAGAAAGACTATCCAATTAATTTTTTTCTTTGATGCTTTGTAAATTTACAAGAACATTAATTATTTAAGCAATTGTTTTTAAAAATTAAGAATTTGTTTCTTTTTACCAGTCAATTTGCTTACTTATTCGAAGTCAACTGAGAATGTCTATGCGATGACTATTTTCTATGTTGCTTGATAAATTCACAATAATATTAATTATTTAAACAATTTCGATTAAAAATTAGGACTTTCGCTTTTTTTATACGAGACAATTTGTTTAGGGGGTCAACTAAGAATGAATATTCAATTAATTTGTTCCTTGATGCTTTGAAAATTTACTAAAATATTAATTATTTAAACAATTTATTTTTAAAATTAAGAATTTGTCTTTTTTCTACGAGTCAATTTGTTTGTGGAGTCGACTAAAAATGACTATTCAATGACTTTTTTCTTTGTTCCTTTATAAAATTTACAAGAACTTTTAATTATTTAAATAATCTCAATTAAAAATTAAACGTTTTGTTTTCTATCTACGAGTCAATTTGTTTTCGACGTAAACTAAGAATGTATATCCGATTACTCTTATCTACGTTGCTTTATAAATTTCCAAGAACTATTAATTATTTAAATAATCTCAATTAAAAATTGATAGTTTTGTTTTCTATCTCCGAGTGAATTTATTTTTGAAGTAAACTAGGAATGTCTATCCCATTACTTTTATCTACGTTGCTTTGTAAATTTACAAGAACTATTAATTATTTAAGCAATTTAGAGTAAAAAATTAAGAGTTTGACTTTTTCCTACGAGTCAATTTCTTCGTGGGGCCAACTAAGAATGACTATTCAATCAATTTGTTCTTTGATGCTTTGCAAATTTACTAAAATATTAATTATTTAAACAATTTCAATTAAATATTAAGAGTTTGTATTTTTTCGACGAGGCAATTTGTTTTTGAAGTCAACTAGGAATGTGTATTCAATGCTTTTTTCTTTGTTGCTTTGTAAACTTAAAAGAATTTTAAATTATTTAAACAATTTCGATTCAAAACGAAGATTTTTCGATTTTTTTCTATGTGTCTTCGAAAAATGTCTATTCTATGCCTTTTCTCTTTTTTGCTTTGTTAATTTAAAAGAACTAATAATTATTTGAACAATTAAGATTAAAAAATTAGGACGTTGGTCTTTTTTCTACAAGTCAATTTGTTTAAGGAGTCCACTAAGTCCACTAAGAATGTTTTATATTTAGAACCATTCAAACATTTAAAAAAATTATTTTTATAAGAAATCGTATGGACTATATATTTAATTACAATTAAAAAATAATAAAAAATTTATAATGGTAAACAATTTCATTTTGATTAATTTCAGTATTTTTTTCTTTTTCTTAATTTCTTCCACTAATTTAATAATCTCTTCAATTAAATATTTTGCTTCATTAATATTTTCTGTAGTATATTTTATTTAGCAATATATTTGGTTGAGAATTGAACTCTTTTGTTAAAAATTACTTTTTTTGTTGAAATAAATAACATATTTTTTAATTCGAAATTCTTTTTTAGAAATAATTTTGTTATTTTAACATTCAACGCCTTTATTTTTATTTAAAAATTGATCTTTGTCAAATAAAAATCCAACTTTTGGCTTAAGCTTCAACTATTATGTTCAAAACAAGTCAATTCCACTGTTATTTTTTTTTTAATTAGAATCTTTTTTGGTTGAAATATCAACACTTTTTCAATTAAAATAAAAATATAATTTTTTATATTTTTTTAAATTGATATTTTCTAGTTGAAAATTGAATTTTTTAATTTAAAAGTCCTCTTTTTTGTTGGACAATTAAACTGTTTGTTGGAAAATTCATCTTTTCTTTATTTAATATTTGACTACTTGGTTGAAGGTTGAACTACATACATTGCCAGAAACTCATTCTTTTGGCTAAAAATTTATCTTCTTTTATCTGTACTGTTGAAAATTCGTTATTTTAGTTTTCTTAAAAATTATTTCTTAAACTGGAAAATTAACTATTGCTTTTTTGGTGAAATATTAATATTTTTTTATTTAAAATTCATCAGACTGGATATTTTAAAATGAATAATTGGAAAAGTCACTTTTGACTGATTCAAATGTAGAGTTTATACATGAAAATAAATTTGATTAAAATAATGATATCTATCGCATTTTTTGGTATAACATTTACGATTGTATCGCACGAAGTTATAGAAAGCACTCATTATCACCTAATAAATTTCTATTGATGTCTGAATCGACATTTCCCTTATCAACTTAGCACTGATTATCATATGTAACGGATACACCTTGAATTGTGTAAACTACGTGCCAAACAAACTGTTTCAAGCGCGACAAAGATTGTTTAGACAAATATTATGCTACCTACTAGACCATGCATTTCTTCAAAACATTCCTTTCCTGCACTGCGTCTCCAAATATTCCTTATGGAAATTTTTTTCTTTAAAATCAAATAAATTTGTTTTGGACCAGCTTAGCATAGCCTAGAAAGTGTCTGATTTTCTCGATAGAGGGTTCAAATTAAAGCTATTTAAGTGTGCAAGTTCGCTCCGAAAGAAAAAGTTTTGTTAGGTACTGGTCTTAGTTAATCATCAGTCATAAATTTTCATAATTTTCGTAAATATTATGATGTTCGACATTATATAACATGAAGCACGTTTTTTGTAGCACGCTTAGCATAGCCTCAAAATTGTTTGATTGTCTCGATGGAGGGTTCAAATTAAAGCTATTTAAGTATTCATGTTGACTCCGAAAGAAAAAGTTTTGTTAGGTACTGGTATTAGTTAATTATCAGTCTATGGAGCAGGTTTTTTGCAGCACGCTTAGCATAGCCTAAGAATGGTCTGATTTTGTTTAGGGAGTGTTAAAATTGAAGCTATTCAAGTGTAGATACTCACTACGAAAGAAAAAGTTTTGTTATATACTGTTCTTTGTTAGTTATCACTACTTAACTAATTATAAAATTATCTATAAGGCCCAGTTTTGTTGAGAGGCTTAAGGGGCCATTCATAAACTACGCTACAGATTACGGGCTATTTTTTATCTATTGTTAATCCTGGTTGAAAGCCTTAGTGCCCCCCACCCTTCCCCGATTTCCCTTTGAAGAGTAAAAAAGCCGTTGGCTAAACGCGGATTGACGCCGATATCTTAGGCGACGAAAACACCTTGCATTGTGTAAACTACGTGCCAGAAAAATAATTTCCAGAGTAACAAAGATTGTTTAGACAAATATTATGCTACCTCTTCAAGCATTTCTTCAAAACATTCCATTTATTCTCTACGTCTAAAAATGTTCCTTATGGCGATTTTTTTTCTTTAGCCCCAAACACATTTTATTATGTAATATGGTGCACGTTTTTTGGAACAAGCTTAGCAAAATCCAAAAATTGTCTGATTTTCTTTAGGGAGAGTTCAAATTGAAGCTTTTTTAATGGAGGTTTTCACTGTGAAAGAAAAAGTTTAGTTATGTACTGTTCTTTATTAATAACCACTAACAAACAAATAAGGAAATTATCTAGTGACAATTATCATGCTAAAAAATAAATATTATTCATTTTTGGGTGTGACTAATTGGTCTAGTATAATAAAATAGTAAAATTATTCCTAATTTAAAATTCCAAATTAAATTCTCACATTTTGATTAATGATTTAAATTAACCATAAAACACTGACTAACACATTGTAAGTTTCGGTTTAGATCAGGTGTAAGTTACTGATTACGTCGTTCAAAATTTAAATTAAATCAATTGGTCTTTATTGATAGAAAATTAATCTTCCTGCTTCAAAATTCATCTTTTTGGTTGAGTTCGACAGTTTTTGATTTAGTGTAAAAATATTTTTGGGCTGAAATATCAACTGCTACATTTTTTGGGGAATTTATTTATTTTATTAATAAAAATGCAACTACAGTTAATAATTTATTTAGTAGTAATTTATTATTTTTTAATTTCAAAATCATAGATTTCAATTCTTCATGTCTTACGGTCCAATTATAAATTAAATTAAAATTCGATCCAAAA
>JAAAKG020140020.1:0-12208 GCA_010014905.2 Druon quercuslanigerum | reverse complement strand
GATATTTTATGCATAAAAAAAGTTTGATGGTTCAAAAAATTTCGAGGTTCGGAAAAAAGATAAGCCAAAGCGGAAATGATTTTGAATGAATTTCCTCTTCAAATAAAGGACTTTAACGTACTCTAATGCATTTCCCAAAGTTTTAGCTCGATCTTTTATTTAAAAAAAAAGTTCTTAGGTTCAAAAAAATATTCAGTGAACTGAAAAAGTGAGTCGGTAATATAGGTATTTCGCTGTGTCACAATGACTATAAAAATTTAAAGTAGAATGTGAAACAATGCTTTTAAACAAGGAAATTAATCTGGATTTGATGGTAAAAATATGTGAATATGTACTTTATGTGAAGAAGGATTTTATTATAGTGAAGTTGCCAAAAAAGTTGGTGTATCAAATAATCGTGAAAATTTACGATGGATAGGTGCAAGAAAACGAATTTATATGTAGTAAACCATGAAGGAAAATTGTAAACCATTTAATAGAATTTGAAGTTATAATAATATATAATAATAATTCCATTATTATTAACTTTTAATATTTTTGAGTGTTTTTCATATAAATGTGTTTTTCATATAGACTCGTTTGAAAAATAGTTTACTCTCGTAACAATATATCTTTATTTTTATTAATATTCTAGTTGATAAATATTTTAAGAAATAAAAAAAACTGTTAATCATTTTTTTATTCTTTAATATAGTGATAATTCTGAATTTAAATAATTGTAAATAATGTTTTAAAAACAATTAATAATTTAAAAAATTTACAATAATTTGAAATAAAAATTACTGATGAGCAGAATCAAAAGTATAAAAGAGCCCCAATCAAGCGCCGCCTCTGTGCGCGGCCTATTCGGTCCTGCCTCAACGAAGGAGGCGAGCAGCAGACTGGCCGAGAACCGTGATCGTCGACTAAAACTCATCTCAGATACAATTGAACATTTTTAATCGTATCTCGGGAACCGATGAAGATTTTTTAAGTTTCTTTAGCTTAACTTAAAGATAAAGTTTCAGGCTCTATGTCGTTTAATTTTCAGATTTTTGCAACAATTTTCCTAGGTCACGCTAAAAGTTGAAGTCGAGGTACAAAATTTTAGAAAATCTAGAATTTTTTAAAAAACTTATCACGTGCTGTATTCTCTTCAGCAAATAAAAAAAAAACTGTTTGACATTACTAAAAGTGGAATTTCATAGGCTTTCCAACTGTTTTTTTTAAAAGCCCTATCATTTTTTTCGCTGTGTTATCGTGGTTCAAAGTCAGCAGTGATTTTTTAGTGCTTGCATCAATCGATCTCATAATTTCCGACGACAGTGTACTTCAATTTAGTAATTACTCGATTTAAGAAATTTAAATCAAATAATTCTCAATGAAGAAGGCGAAGAAGAAAAAAGCATATGTGAAATGAAAATGTTAAAATTCAAAAACTTCAAGTTTAAGCATGCAAAATTGATGAGTTGAAATCTGAAGCATTTTAAAAGCAAAGAATTTTAAATTGAAATCTTTTCGTACTGGACAATTTTATATTTTATTAAAAATATTCATAAATTTTGTATACCATATCAAGATAGAAAAAAGGAGTACATTCGAAAAGAAATTCCAGCGGAAAAATCATAAAAAAATTTGCGTAATTTTCCTGACATCCTTTTTGATAGTTCTACAGCTCTCAATATTTTTTAGAAATAGTTTTGACTTGTAAGTGCGTCAAAAATTGATATTTAATAAGGGGAGCTAAGTTCACGTTCTCACTCACTTTTGAAAAAGTGATTTTTTTTAATGGTTCTGATGGGGCAATCCCATGGAGGTAGATTAATAGAATAGTCTAACAGTTTTGATCAATGAGGTGACTGCTAAATCTTGTGTAGGTACCTTATTGGTCAAAACTGTTCGACTATTCTACTAACTACCTATATGGGACCCACGTTTCAGAATTTTTCGTTTATTCACAATTTATTAAATCCAAAAGAGTTCTGGAGTCCTACGTGAAAATAATTTAATAAAAAAAATCAAATAATAAAAATTGCAACGATTTTTATATTTCTTAACTTTAACAACGTTATTGCCAACAGTTGAAAAATGGCAGAAGTTCTCATCAGAAATCTGCTCCCCTACGGAAAGCTCTATTAAAAACTCTTACAATACTTTTTGAACAAAACAAAATACAAAAAGCTACATCAGTTCAAAGTGACCTGAAAATTTTGAATTGGGAAATTTGAAGAGTTCCAGAAGTTATGTTAAGAGTTCTGTTCCTTCCCGGAATACCTCTATCACAAAGTCTTATAACAGAGTTCGATCAAACGAAAACCAAAACCTACAGCAGTTCAAAGTGGCTCAAGAATTTTTAATTTCAAAATATTAAGAGTTCTAGAAGACTGATCAGAACTTCAGAAACTGTAAAAAGGTTTGAATTCAAAATTTGTTGGCCACTTTGATTTTCTGTAGCTTGTTGGGTTCTGGTTTGTTGGAAATGTGTTATAAAACTTTATGGGTACGGTATAAGAGTTTTAGGTATAACTATTACGGGGGGGGGGGGTCAAAACTCGGATCAGAACTTCTGGACCTATTAAAATTTTAGGGTCCCTTTGAACTGCTCTGGCTTTTTGTGTTTTCGTTTGATTGAACTCTGTTATAATAGTTTTTCATAGAGCTATTCGGGGAAGGAACAGAACTTTAAAAAGAACTTCTGGAACTCTTGAAATTTTCAAATTCAACATTTTTGGGTGACTTTGAACTGCTATAGCTTTTTGGGTTTTAGTTGGATCAAAAAGTGGTATAAGAGACTTGAATATAACTATTCCGGGATGAAGGGGAGCTTCTGAAATTTTTGAACTTTTGACAAAAATGTTCTTAAAGTTAAGAAATATAAAAACTGTTGTAACTTTTATGTTCTTTATTTTTAAAATTTTATTTTTGCGTACAACTCCAGAACTCTTTTGAATTTAATGGATTGAGTAAAAAAAATGTCTGAAAAGTGGGGGTTTGATAAAAATTGTAACTTTTCTTCTACTTAGAACTCTAAAAAGAATTTTACTTTTTCAAATATGGGGGAGCGTGAGATTAGCCCTCCCCACCCTTTTTAAACATCAATTTTTGACCCACTTGAAGGCCAGAACTATTTCTAAAAATTATGCAGAACTTTATAACTATTAAAAAGAATGACAGAACTTAAAAATTTTCTTTCAAGTTCACACGGATGTGCCTAAGCTCATCGAAAATATTTATGCCACGCCACTGAATTTCGGTGAACCTATACTGCCGCTTTCCAGTTCGTAATTTGAAACCCTGATTAAATAATTTCAAAATATATGCCATTTAAAATTCAGAATTTTTAATCAAGTAATCGAAAACACACTCCGTATAATTATACTGAAAAAATATTTTCAGTATAATTTACATTACTTTACATTTACATTACTTTAAAAATATTTTTAACTGGAAAGTGTCAAATTAAACATTTTATTATTGTAGGAGTTTGAATTAAGAGATTTAAAATGATAAATTGATTAAATTAAAATTCTAATAGAAAACAATATTGTAAAATTTTGAATTTATTACCATAAAATGCCTATTTGAAATTTTGAATAAACTGTCTTAAAAATTAAACGAAAGGTTTAAACTTCGATTATGTAAAAATAAGCAGGAAATTTAACAACTTTCGAACTGAATGTTTAAAAACATCTACATCCTCTGAGTTCAGAATAAATAATTTCAATTGTAAATCTTCATTCTAACACTAAAAAATATCTTTAGACCCTTTTTTATCATTGTTTAACTTGAACTTTCGAAGTTTAAAATTTTGGGAATTTGAATACACGAAATTACAAATTCCTTCATTTTCACCATCATAACATTTTATGTCGATCACTTTAAAAGCCTTTAAAAGCCACTTTATAATACAGTTTCGTTACAGGTCAATAATTTAAGAATTATAAATACTTTCAAATTAAAAAAATTAACTATACTACCTTGTTTGGCTTATTGGTCTGCTTCCTTATTTTAAATTTAACATTCCTTACACAAATACACTATCTGGGGTTCTTTCATTCGTTACTCATGAACAGTGTTAGATATCCGCATTACTCGTAACTTATTCAGCTGAATAAAATAAAATTACTTTCAGAACTGATATTAAAATAAAGTACTACGAAAGATTTTCACTACTTAATTCACAAAGAACTGAATGTATAAATCTGATCCAAGAAGTGCGTCAGAAATGAAATCGCAATGATTAAAATATACACAATCGAGATACGTATGGTATATACTATACAGCTTATATTTATAAAATACACAGTGCGCAGTTTGATATATTTTCATTATGTTCCAAGATACTTATAAGAATTTAATTCAGTACATAAAATATCGTTTAGAGCAGTAATATACAATAAATTAACTATTCGCATTGTTTTATCCTAAATGAAAAAAACCAGATATTAACTTTAACTTTTGTTAATATCCACTTTTAGCTATAATTTAAATAACTTTAAGATTCCTGCTGTGGTAGCACTAAAAAAATGGGATGTCATTATATTATTCTACAAACAAAAATAATTATAATAGAGCTTCAGTATAATCTTATATTCTCCGCAACCTGTGTAAGGATTTTAGCCATTTCAGTACCAGTTTGTTGCACCATCTTATAGAAGAATCCATTGTTATTTTCTAGTAATAGAAATGGATTGTCAAACTCCTGAAAATAAGGAACTTTATAAATATTAATGTACCACAACATATACTATGATCCACCATAAATATGACATACCACTATGGATCCTTGATTCATTACCATGATCTTATTACAATCAATAACATTAATCAGTCTATGTGCGATGATAAAAATAGTACATTTATCAAATCTCTTTCTAACCGTTTTTTAAATTATTTGATAAGTTTGCTCATCGACAACTGCGGTCCCTTCTTCGGATTCATTCCTCCATCAGAAATTTGACTTTCTAAACCTTCATCCATATCCTTTGTTATTGTGTTTTTGAATTCAACTTCTTCTAGAGCCACAGTTCATCATCTGAATATTTTTCACTAGGTTCAAGATTTTTACTAATTTTCGATCTCAATTTTTCAAATTTAAAGTACTGGTTGGTATGCCATCGATATAAATTTTCCCTTCCAGATAAGCTATTCGAAACAATGCAGAAATTAAGGATGTTTTTCCAGCACCAGTTCTTTCCACATATCCAATCATTTCAGAGTTTACAACAAAATTCAAAATTTTTAGGACTAGATTACCTTCAGGACTGTATCTTAAACTCAGACCTTTAAACTCAACTTTTCCTTTCTCAGGCTACTTTTCTAATGATGTATCTTCAGAATGATGCTTTTTTAGCTTCTCCTTCTCTATTTCCGTGTATTCAATTATACGTTCACTATAAGTCATACAATTCTCCATTTCAGCATCATTGAGTGTACTTATTCTTAGAGCTACCAGAATCATACTGTTTTGGGTAATAATTAAACCAACATCTCCAACTGAATGTTGGTTGCCAAGAGACAGGAAAGTGTAAATACCTGATGCAGCTTAAATTTTGAATACGAGGTCCAAGTAAAACAAAAAGGTTTGATTTAAACTCAAGTTCAAAAAGACAGTTGAAGTGTTTTGATCTTGGTGGTTATTGAACTCTTTTAATAATAAATCTTGTGCGTTGAAAGCTCGAATTGTTGTGAGTCCTTGAAGGGTGTAATCAAGAGGTCTAATCATTGGTGACCGTGCTAAAAAAAGTATGAAAAGCGTTATTCACTAAATCTTCATTAATAATAGATAATTCATTAGACAATATACTTATGCTACTCAGACGCTTGATGCTTCGGCTCGTCCTTAGATTAACTTTAATTAATAAAAAGGATACAATTCCAATCACAAAGTTGGGTAATAAAAGCCAGTAGTTTATAAATGCACAGAGAAGAATTAGCACCACCATTAAATACATTTGATGCAAAACTTGAAAAAGGATAGTTGGCAATAGTGTGTTCACCAGTCCCGACGGGATTTTTATAAAAAAACACCATACGCGCAAAAGTGATATTTTGCACCATAGATGAATGCATCCTAAGAGAAGCTCTAGTGCACAATTTAAGAAAGTAAAAGATTTGCAAGTATAGTGCAACTATAGCAGAACATAATAAACCACCACAGGCATAAAAATACGAATCATAGTTGATTGTTGCATCCAAAAACTGATTTCTTGCAATATCAGTATTATTTTTCAAAGAAGCTTCACCATTATTTATCTATTTGGAAATTAATAAATCTCCGTCACTTATTGCCACCTGCTTCACAACTCCTAAAGAAACTGCTAAAAAACGATCTAGTTGTTTTCCACATCTTTGAAGTAAGACAAATATACCTTGTTTGATACATTTCCGCCAGCTCTTACTTTATCAGCTTGCGTTTCCTTTATTTCAGAGGTAACATTTCCTGTAGTTACATTTTCAGAAAAGGAATTCTGACATAAATCTCAATATCATTTTCATTGATAGCATCTCTTTGCAGCGGTTTTATGATCTCTAGCCCAGAATTTTTCCAAACTTGGAAGGTGCCTTTTTGTTCTACAGAACCTCCGCTTAAAAAATAGATGTAATCAACATTTCTGAGATACTGAAGTTGATGTGTGACCAAAATTCTCGAGATTTCACCTACTGACTTTAGCGTCCACTGCTGAGAGCGGATCATCGAAAAGATAAATATCGACATCAGCATAAACTGTTCGAGCTAGAGCAACTCTTGCTCGTTGACCTCCAGTCAGATTTATTCCCTTTTTTCCTATAATTGTCTGATCTTTATTAGGAAGAATAAAAAAATCTCTTTTTAGTTGACACACTTTGATAACTTGATCATAACGCTTCTTGTTCATTGATCTTCCAAATAAAATATTCTCCTTTATGCTTGATCCAAAGGTCCAGGGCTCTTGAATGAAGTAGGAAATTTTACCTTAAATCTTAAGTTTTCCAGAAAGTAGAGGAAGTTCAATCAGAAGAAGAATCAAATGTAATAAACTGCTTTTTCCGGAGGCAACTTGACCTATAAGAGCTTTGATATTTCCAGATTCTGTAGAGAAATTTAAAGATTTTAAAGTATCTTCTTTCGATTCAAAGTACTTCTTGCTTCTTCAAAATCAGAAACTTCTCTCTAAATATCTGTTGCGTTTTCAATGTTTGTACTGAAATGAAAATCAACATCAGTAATATAATGTTCTACAAATGTCTTATATTATATAATTTTTGAACATTTTTAAAACTATGCATTATACCTATTAAAAAATAATTATTTATGAGATATCGAAGGCTGTAGAAGTGCAATCACCACAAACAATTTTTCTGCTACAATATGTTTTGTGAACATGAAGTAAAAAATTATAGTAGCAAAGATGGAAAATTGCACAGATTAAATTGGAAAGAGTTTGCTATAGTTTCGATGTAGTTTATTTTCCACACCGCTCGTATTTATTTTCTAAGCAATACATAGCCATTATTTAACCAATAATGTTTTTCTTTCATTTGCTGATTTTCGATGTAAACAGTAGCTTAATCCATGAAGCACAAGTCAAAAGAGTAAAAATTGTATAAGAAATTATTTTAGCATATTTTTAACCTGATAATGTCTAAGATTATAAAGGGAATACGAATAAAAATTTATCTTCTTATTTCATCGGCAAGATGAAGGAAAGATTCTTCCCAAGATAGCATTTTGATCACTTGCGATTCACTAAGAATTTCGCGGATAAGACGAAGTGTTTCATCAGTTCTCGAAAATGATTTAAATACCCAGCGTGGTATAAATTTCCCTAGAACACCTTATACATTTTTTCAGTAAAGAATTTAGTTACTAAAGTTCCCCTGAATTTTCGGATTATTTAAAATGAATGTTATTTAATGTTTAAATAGAAATTTACCCTGGAAACTTAATACATTGCAGAAAAAGATGACCCCCAAAAAAGCTGGCCAGCCTATTTCTCGTTATATCATGAATGAATTACTGGTACCAAAATAAATGTGATCCAAAGATAATGAAAAAACTTTAAGGCGTTATGAAAAATTTTAAAGTCATTGCTTAGGATATTAAGTATCTAAAATACAATGAAACGTTATTGTATTGTTTTTATTTTAAAAAATCTGCCCGCTTCACGGGAATATTCTGAACGCTCGTCAGTTTGAGCGCAACTAGGAAGCGCGACTGATGGTTCTCGAGATTTTCAGGCCTGTTAAAATTATAGGTCAACAAATCGAAAATTGTAAGTTAGTGATTGTGAATTCTCTTCTGTTAAAACTCTTTTGGCTTTTGCAAATACATTCTCTATGACTTTTTATTATCAATTTAATTTTTTAAGAATAAAACAAAAACTACGCATTATATAAAAAAATGATTAATAAAAAATTTTTAGAACTTTTTGGGTGAACAAATTGTGCTATATTTTTTTTGTAGTTCTTATCGTTTGTCTAAGAATTTAATTTATATATTTTCAATGCTGTTTTTAATGGATTAAACAAAAACTACACGTCCTTTCAGAAAGTAAATGATAACAAATTTTTAGATCTATTTTGGGTGGCACAATTTTTATTAATTCATCTTTGTGTCGCATCTCGCCTAGTTTTACCGAAAATTGCAATTTTTGATTTTTTATTATTTTTTGTGCGGCCAAAATCTGAATGTTCAATTTTTCGAAAAAATTTAGAAAGTTTTTATGATAATCTTATAGGGCTTTCAAAAATATCGTTTTTCTTCTCTTGACTTTTTTCATATCGCGTGTTTACTTAGCTTAAAATATTCATTTTCTTTTTTTTTTAAATTCTGCAAGTGTTATAACTATTTTCAAGGACTGCGAATAACCGTACAGAGAATTTTTGAATTCGAAAAGAGTCGTTTAAAAAATTTTGAAAATGCGCTCACTTTTTGAATTTGTATGCAAAATGGCTGGCTAACGAACTTGACATTCACTTTTCGACACTAAAAGAGTTAGCAAAGGCTAATCTAATATTTTAATTTTTTCAATAGTTATCGCGCTCACAGGCAGACAGACATACAGTCCACTTCCTAAATAATGTCGCTCTAAATAGTGCCGTTTCTTTTCATTCTTGTGCGAATGCATCCCCCACCATCGAAAATAGACTTTTTTCATTCTTTTCGTAATCTTACAAAAAACTAATGAAATCAGGTTTTCTTTTAGTTTTGAATCATTTTCAATAATGAAAATTTCGATATTTGCGATAGAAATAAAGTAAATTTCTTGCTTTCTTTTAACTTATTGATAAAGTTTTATTGATAAATTATATATTTAATGAATTTATGATTATTCTTTAGTAAAAAATGACGAATATCTATATGATTATAAGTAGTGATTAGTTCCATTAAGAAAAGTACGATTTAAAGGTTGAATTTTATTTCATTTCATGGTACTGGAATTGATGGAATCAGTTATGAATTTTGTAGACAACTATCAGTTTTTAGTGCAAATTTATAATGCTCAACCTTATTATCGTGCATTTACTAAAAAATTCTAAAAACAAAAATTCACTAATTTTGTCTAAATGACACGAAAATTGTACCATTTTTGGTTACGTATAAGATTTATTTGCCACTTAAAAATCCTTTTGAGGGATGAATTAATTATTATTTTTTAATTAAATTAAAAAGGAAAATTACCGCAGGGTTAGCACTTCGTTTTAAATATAACAACGTCCGTTTTCATTTGGATTATGTGAAATATTAATATGATATAAAAAATTGATGTATTCATTGAAATAATGTTACTCGTTTATTTGTACAGACGTTCTAAAGAAAAAAAAGATAGTGCAACCATTTAAAAGGATGAACAATAATAATTGCAGTGTCATTATTATTATATAAAGGAGAAATGAGTTTTGAGACGGACTTTGTGTGACTTCAAGAAAATAAGTGACTGCTTTAAAAAAATTTATTTTCAAAAACATAATGAAAACTTACTTTCCTTCAGTAATGCAAATCAAGCCAAATTTTGGAATATTATCTAATGTTGAGTAAACATCATATTTCGAAAGATGTATAATAAATCAATTACTAATTATTAATAATATTTATATTAATCAAATACTTACCGAATCAGTGTATACACTTTGCACTTGCGGGAAGGAAAAAAGAAAACTGACGAGTGGCACTATCAGTTTAATATTATCAAACGAGTATTTAAAACACGAAGACGAAAAAGTAGTATTCTCAATACGAAATATTATAAATCTCCATTTCAAGAATTAATTCTATGAAAAAATGATATTGTTTTTGCTGAGTTTTCGAAAAATAATTTGAATAAGGAAAATAGTGAATATCATAATGTCGAAAGCGTATTTTAGAAATTGATGTTGTCAATATGAAGCTGAAAGAAACCTGAGACACATAGCAAACTATGAAATCATTATTCTTGATTTTTCATATTGTATCGTTTGAGAATGATCCTCGATTGTTTTGACCATTGTCTGATCAAGCCGAAAGATTATATTTCACAACATTTTAAATTGAAGTCAACTCTTTCTATTATCAATTTATACTATATTAATACTAAGGGATTTTAAATATTAGGAATTCTTTCTCACGAAATGTATGCTCTAAGGAGTTACTGAGATATCAAAATAGAGAATTTTATTCATAAAAGATTTTCAAAAGATTCATAAAAGATAAAAGATTCATAAAAGATTCATCAGTTCCTTTAAAAAAATCTGTTTTATAAAAAATCAATTTAATCATTGAACGCGATAAAATGTTTAATCTATCTATTACCAAATATTACATAATGTAAGTTAGGGTTTAGTTGTTATAGAATGCGTTAGTGCTTTCAGGTAATAAGTTAGATTCGAATCTCGCCGCAGCCGTTCCGATTTTTCATAGCGATTAAGCGTGCGATTGGATTTAATTTGTGTAACTTCAAAAGATGTTTTTGCTCTCTCGAATAAAATGTATTACTATCGTTTTAATTTAGCTTATCAACTTTTATATAGTAAATTTCAAATTCTAGCAAGTTTTATAAGAGTTAATGCAATATCCTTTCCATTTATTCAGACCAAAATATTAGTTTTAACGGCCGAAACCCACTATATCAATTTTTGATACGCAAACCCTGTTTGCCCTATTTTAAAACGATATTATACTAACTTCTTATTCATTTTTATCATTTAGTATATCAAAAAGTCTCTTAGTGTAAATACATACAGACAGACACATTCGAAAAAACCTGTTTTTCGGATTCAGAGGGTTTCAAAACGTGGTTCTCAGGCATGACAGACACATTAATTCTCGATTGCTTCCAACATTGTAAGCGCCGTGAGATGGACTCTCAGTAATGACTGACTTATTTACAATGAAAGATTATATGTTTTTTTCTTGTTGTTTCTTTATATAATTTTGCTCAAACCTTGATTGAAGTCTAACAAGCTGACTTCAGATAGTTTCCCCGGTTCCCCTAGCACGGCGGTTAGTGAAGCCTACCTTGCATTTTTTTTAGAGCATTCAGACTTGGCACAGTTGTAGTATATACCCCCAGCTTACATTTACGAGTGGAAACAAGGTTGTAACCCCGGAAGATCTCGACATAGCGGGTTATGTGTCTAACAGGAGTAAATATAAAAAAATCAACAAATAGTCCATTTCGCTGACTTCTATGGACCGGTTTACGGCATATGTAGACCATGGCGATGGGTTGTGGAAGTGGATTGCCTACCTTTTAGAGGCACAAACCGAAAATACTTTTCAAATCCGCAGCAAAAAAACAGGCTTTCTTTTTTAAGAAAAGGATCTTATCTCAATTTGACACTGAATATTGACTTCAAGGGCAAAATTCATGGTACAGTCAAATGTCTCCCTCGGTCCTGGACAACCTTCGTCCGAACCATTTCTTTGTAGATAAAGTATTTTAGAAGATATCAGGTTGTTTCTCAGACATTTCACCTTATTTTTTTACCTTTCCAAGGTCACAAAAACCATTTTTCCACAGGTCATTTTTGACTCCCGACAATGGGTCGGCCAACAATGCCGACCACTCTAGAGCTGTGGGAGCCAATAAAGATGGAGTCAATGCAATGTACCGGCGGAATCTTGGGGCTTTTAGGTGAACGGAGCGACAAAATCACGACTTGCTAGAATGCTAAGATGCGAGTGTAACCCCTGAACAAGAGAATTACATGGCACGACTGCATGCTCTGTGGTGCGAGAAACACCCAGAGCTATCGCACTTTTCGCGTC
>JAAAKG020140019.1:0-12208 GCA_010014905.2 Druon quercuslanigerum | reverse complement strand
TAAATAAAGTAATTATATTTTGAAGCCTGATTATGGTCTCTCACCACTAATTTATCTGCGGAAGTAGGCCGCACATTTTTATGGCTACCTGAAATGGTAAAAAAACCTACACTCTCTCTCTCTCTCTCTCTCTCTCACTATACTCTAATTCTAATATCTAGAATGGTTGACCATCGAATGGATAAACGTCGTATGCGAGAAAGAATCTCGCCCTATGCGAATTGCGTATAACATACTTTGAGAAATGAGAAAAAATTTTAACTACTTAAAAACCATTTTTATAAACAAATTCACCGTTTGACTATTTTTCAATCAATGGTCTCATTTTTTTACGGAATCAAATAAAAATGTAATCGCTGTAACTATTTGTTATGATCCTTTAAAAATCGACAACAATAGTTAATTTATAAATATACAGATATAGTTAGAACTTAATAATTACATTTAATTTATAAATTAAAATGTTCCCAGAAGTAAAAAAAGAAAAAAAATTCTTCTTAGAAACAATTTTTAATTATTTAAACAATATTTATAGCATGATACTTTTCAAAGAGACAACAATTTTTAATTATTTAAACAAATTCTATAAAGAAATACAAAACTTGACTATTCTTCAATAAACAAGCTCAATTTCTTTTTGCGAAATTATTTGAAAAAATGTCAAACTATAGTTTTGTTTCATAAACATTGTTTAAACAATTACAAAATCGCAACTATTTTCAATTGATCGTAATCTAGCATTAATTTTTCTCATATTTTATACCAAAAGTATGTATTTCAGTGAGTTAAAGATTGCGAATCCCGGAAAATGACTTGTACATTAATTTGTTTATAATATTATAATGTACACCCTTTAGAAGGACGGTTCTTTGGGCAATTTCGCAGGATTCTTTGCATTAGGTTTGAAGAGTTTTTATAGATACATAAAAAATTAATTTTTACCAACCTGACACATCGCCTAGCAGTAAAGTAGTACAACTGGAGCTAGTATCATAATCATAATAATTGTGCAAAATTTCATCAGGACACATAGAGGCAAATATTATGGTATGTTGCTCTATTTTGGAAGTACTTGATTTGTTATCAGGTCGTCTTCCAACGTCCCTAATAGATTCTGTGGTTAAATGATTGTAAATCAGTTAAGTGATTTTTAATTAAGATCACTTAATTGTGGAAATTATTTTGTCCCTACATTCTTTCTTTCGGAAAAAAGACTTAGATTGAGTATCAGCAAACTTGATCGTGAATAAGCTTTATTCTTCTTTCTTAACATCCTTTCTTCACATATTATCCTTAGTTTTAAATATTACGATAAATTAATATTTAATATTGTCTCGTGATTTACGAATTTGTGACACATAATCAATCAACGCACATGTGCTTGAAAACTTTAAAGGATTTTTTTAGTTGATATTCTAATGTTTTATTTTGAAATTTGCTTCGAAAACGGAATTGTTCCTTTTATGTAGTATATAATGACTCTTTAAAAATAAAGGCATCAATTTTAAGAGATCTGAATGTAATTGATTCTTTCCGTTTCATGATAAAAAAAATGGGCAAGTCTTTATTTCTTATTTTCCTTTAAATCTATTTTTACAATATATGGTGCTTGTGTTATATACAATGACCTATGAAATACATATAAAATTTTATTTCCATTCCTTATGCAATTTCAATGAAAATCTGCTTCTTACATTTTAATATCATACAATTAAGATTTCTATGCAAGTGCATAACAGATTACATAAACTCATAACATAATATGTGCAAAGTAAAGAGAAAAATGGCTGTTATGAGCCTCTCACAGCCTTTAAGTCTATAGAACTAAAAGTTTTTTGTTTTTTTAATCATCGATGTTTGTCAACAACATAAGTTTTAATTTGCCGTAATTATCTGAGTAAGATTTTTTTATGAATAAACGAAGTTATTCTTTTTATAAACTACAAATGCAATACTTACTCGCAGTACTACAAAAAATCAAAGATTAAATCAATTACTTTTACTGAAATGAATGATCATCCAATGGGTTGTGTGTGTGCTCGACATTTTGTTGTGTAACGAAAATTTGCTGCTGGGTTCCCAATGCCGCCTGTAAGAAAATAATAAAGGCATTGCATTAAGTTCATTTATAAAGAAGAAAGCCAAAATGTTCTCAGATATTAGAGAGAATTTCACAATTTTAAATATTTAAAAGACTTTATTGTTTGTAATACTCGAGAATCTACGAGAACTTTAGAGGATACTTCGCAATTTTTGTAAATATTAATGAAGAGACAAGCTCTGATTTTCGGACCTTCTGCAATGCTCCAAGAAGCATTGATAAGTTTTAGTGTGTTACTTTTAACAGGGTGGTAACTCAAGACTCAGAAAAAAAATCCCCGTCGTTTTCCCTGCTTTCAAAGTTCAATATTCTAAAAAATTGAAATTTCAAAATTAGGCAATATCAAAATGAAGAACATGTAATAGTGTACAATTTTAATGTAGAAGCCATTAAAATTGAAAAAGTTTTATTTTGAGGTCTTCAAAAACAGAATGTACCTTGTACATTTTAAATTAAATTATTAGACAGATTTTAATGCTTAAAGAATAATTTGTACAACTTGAAGCCATGGTAAAAAATATAGGAAAAATGACTTATCGCGATTTATTTCATTTTGACTCAGCGTTTAAACGTATCCTCTCATTTTATAGTGTCACAAATTAATATAGAGCATTACTAGACATTTTGCAAAAATATTATGCAAATATAGTCATCCCTATTTACAGTTGTTTAGAATGAACGTTATTAACTCGATTTTTAACTATACAAAAATCTTTATAAGTATAAAATTAACAATTTACGCCCGCAATATGAATATTTTTGGTTAATTATTTTCAATTTTTTTCAAGGAATTGTATTATAAGTGCACGCATTTACTTGTAATTTTGCATAAGAGAGTTTGCCAGTTGTAGGCATTCGTTATCGAGTGCACACAATGCTCCGGCATCCAGTGCATGGACCAGAACGGCCGGATCTCGGAATTGCCAGAATTCATTCCGGTGCATGTGTTTGACAACTTTGGAAATGAACGGTTCTCGCGTTGATGTCGCGGTAGGGCTTGAGCTTTCCTCCCATGACAGGCAGATAACAAAGGGGAAAGGGACTAAGTAGAACACCAAACCTCATAAATAATAATGGAGAGTATATTAAAGATTTTGAAACGCTTGCCGCTTCCTAAGGATCGTCAGGATGGTCAGGCAGATCTCACTAATCAAACAGCTGGCCAGCAAGAACATCTGCGACAAACGGTAAGCAGTGGAACATCAACTGTGCCTGCTGAGGATTCTTCGGCTAGCGTTAGCTATTTGCAGCCAACCATCTCAACAGGAATACCGTGGAGGACCATTAAGTGGGATACCACAGTAAAAGAGGATTTGGTGCGTCTCTATTACAAAAGTGCGAAGTTTGAAACAAAAATGGAACAAGGATACCGTTTAAGAACGAGATTTGCTGCAAAGTATCCTAATATACAGAAAGTCGCACAGGACATCTTATCGCTAAGGTGAAGGACATCAGGACTTATCTATACATCACAGAAGACCGAGCAATGGAGATTAAGCAACAGGTTGATTTGGCGTGGAAAAACGAGGGTAATGAATTTCAGTTCACACGGTCAAGCAGGAACAATTGATGTTCTTCCTTAAACTGTTGTTGATCCAACACTAGCACATCCTCCTGAGGTGGATGGCCTTATACAAACCGAGGCAGAAGCAGAGGTTCAGCAACCAAAAAAAGGGACGGAAATGGACATACCATATGAATAGCGATGTTATGCGGCTTTATTTTTTGGCAGAGAAATTTGGGCAAAGTGTGAGGAGAGAACATCATAGCTAGACACAAACATTTATGAGCAGAATCTGACAGATCTAAAACGCTCAACATCTGTAAACAGATTGCTTTCAGCTGTTGAAATAGCTGCTATTAAAATGGAAGTGGAACAGCCACTTCCTCTTAATGAACTCCCATTGGAAGATATGGATGACGAAGACTTGATTTAAGCTGAAGGCATAGGTGCTAGAGATAATGAACATCATGTTCCGGATCCATTAGAACCATATCCGTACATTAATAACGATGATGTGGATAGCGAAATCCCAGAAAAACTACAGCACCTTGAAAGGAATTTTGTTTATGCTTTACAAGAGTTCAGATATGTATAACCAATACTACGCCATTCTCTGCCCAAAATGAATATCAAAAATGATCTGCGTACACTAATAGGACACCTCAACAACAAGGTTTTCATATATATTTAAACGTTACACAAACTACGTTAGAGGTGGAAACTCTTGTACATTGTGCAGCTGTGACCACCGCTAGAACGTTGGGCCGCAGAACGAGGCCTCTAAATGCAATTTTTGTTCCAGCAAGGGATCGAGATCAACCATGGAAGATCAGATTGGATATGGATTTCAGTAAATCAAGATTCAAATGGAGTCGATTAACTCAATATCAAAAAGGAAATAGGACCAGAAGGTCCGACGGTCAGACGGTCGTCCGAAAATTGTAGTTTCAGAAAACTTGGCACTTCTCGTTTTCAACAATTGACTCTTATCTCCCTCGGAGCGTTCGAAAGGACAGGGTTACGCCCAACACCGTAAGAGCGACAAAGATGGTAATAAAGCACTCTTAGGGCCGCATTATTTCTGTAGAGATACGTCGTCCCCGCGTGGGTGGGACACCCAGGCAGCATGCGAAAATGAAACCCTCTGTACCTGAATTAAGCCCTGATGATCTGAACAAAGCAAAAGTTTTCTCTTTTGACAAGGACTGTTCTTCTACATTTCTGTAAAAGTTTCCGTGCATTTTCTTGTCAAGTAGCTCTTGACGGAATTTTTCAACCTCTGCTTTCTTCACTTCGGCTTTTAGAGAAGAAGCATCCATATAGAGTAATTCACTTTCCTCACTTCTGATGTTAAAATTCAGGCCTAGGGTCTCGACCACCTGCTCTGCGGCTTTGTAAAGAAACGCTCCTTTGTAAATCATCTCGTGATTCCTGGCTTCTCAACTTGAGTTCGCCATGTAGAAAAACATGCAGGACGTAAATTTCCTGTCGTCGACCGTGAAGTTACGTACGAGTCGTAAGTCAACACACAGAATATAAGATTACCAACGGTCGCTAAATTTATTTTTTTCTAAAGAAAATTAAAATTATAATTAATAGCATTAGCACAATTGAGGAGGTGAAAAGTAAAAGCGCACCAGTCACAAAATAAAGAAAAGTGAGTTAGGCTTATGTTTTGGATTTTTCCCATCAATTATATCGCTTGGAAAAGTCAAAATCGAGCTAAACATCACGTGAACATCACGTCTGTAATGATGTTTAGCTCGATTTTGACTACTCCAAGCAATATAATTTATGGGAAAGATCCAAAACATAACTCTCACTCAATTTTTTCCAGTTTGTAACTTGCGCGCTTTTGCTTTTCATCCCCAGAAAGGAATGTTAAACCAAAGAACGTTAAACCTGCCAACCTAAAAAAAAAATACTAAACTAAAAGTTCATCTTTGGTTAACCTCTACATCGTAAAAGACCAGAATGTCACAGAATGTAAACAAACGAAATGCGCACCAAATGGTAAGCGGCTATTCGGGCGTCTCCGGAACTCATCGTTTGGCACGAATGGTCCAAATTTACATTGTCAAAATTTACATACACTTTCGTAGACTTAACGCCCAAAGTAAGTAATGTGCGCATGATTTTGTCCAGGATAAAAGTTATAGCTCGAGAACTAATAAAAGCGCTGCATTTTCAAGAAGAGGAACCTACACAGCATCTCTATAGAGAAATCGATACATTCTAGAAGCTGGTGAGCAAAAACACCCCAATTATATAAAAGTTGTTATTTGGGAAACATAAGCGAGTCGACGTTTTTCAGACCACTATTTGTGGTGGCTCTTCTAAACCTGCAACCCTTCTATTCACCTATTCAAGTCTCCGAGTCTTGGGTTTTCTTCTTTTGTGTTCGAAAGTATCGTGCAAGTGAAAACTGGGTAATATTGAGCCAATTTCAAGGCCATTCGAATCAGTGCTCTTTAAAATAACCCAAGAAAAAAATGAGAGTCATTTATGTTCCATTCTAGAGATCTTCAAGAGTCAAAAACTGATCAATTCAACAGTTAAACCACCTGAAAAAGCTCTCACTAAATTTCGATAAGTAACACTGAATACTTTAAAATAAAAGTTAAATTATTTTTATTTCAAATAGTGTAGATATCCTTAAAAAGCTTGAAAATTATATTTCAATATCTTAAAACTACATGCTGTTTTAAATTTATTCAAATTTAACATTTTTAAAAATTTTTTTTTCAGAACTTCTAAACAATACAAATATAAATAATATTTCCTTAAAATCTTCCTGATTCATTTTTGATGGTTTTGAATTTTTTTAATATTCTCTTAAAATTCATTGTTCAAAATAAAGTAATTTTCAATTTTTCTAGAAATCTGTAGACAATGTTTTTTATTCTTTTGAAGCCTGTCATAATTCTTAAAAAGGTTCTGAATTTTTTGTTCGAAATCTGCAAGAATCTATATTTTATTTTAAATTAGGCCGTAGTCTATTTGCACCCAAAACTTCGGTACGAATAGCCGGATTTTGTCGTTATACGTAGACACTTACTTTAAATTATTTGAAGTCGTTTCAAAATTTTAATTAAATATATCTTCAACATACTCAAATTTTTTCTAGGAATTATATTTGTGCATTACTTATTATACATCAAAATTCAATAATTTTAATTATAAATTAAATGATTTCAAATAGAACAATTCAAATTGTGATTTTACAATTGTTATTTTTCTTAATTAAAAATTTTAAACTGTTCAAATTTCAGACTAAGCCAATATTTTAAATTTAATAAAAGCCTTTAATTATGAATAGATTATTTTCAACATATTTAAGAATTAAAAATAGTTTATAAGTTTCAATCAGGCGTTTACATTTCTTTAACTACCAATACTTTCCGATTGATACATTTTAATTTTTAACGTTAAAATCTGGAAATTATTAAATTTCAAATTGATTCTGAATCTTCTTGTAAAATCAATTATTATTGACTTGTGAATCCTTAATGTATAGTTCAAATTTAAAAATAATTATAGTTTATACTCACATTACATGAACTAAAAAGGTTTTTTATCCTAATTTGTAGTTTTTAAACGCTACTAATTTTTAATTTTTTAAATATTTAAAACTGCATTTAAGAATTCATAAAATGAAAAATGTACGCTAAAAAATAAAATTCAAATGGAATATTTGTTCAATTTAATTGATTATTTAAAAAACTGTTGAAATCAAATTTGGACATATTTTTTTCTGGAAATTTGTAAAATTTCCGGTTAAGAAATAAATTCACTGTCATTTCCCGGCTTTTTTGGTCTTATAAAATTCCCGGTTATTTCCCGGCCCAGCGGCTACCCTGACATAACACGCTGCCAATTAAACAATCCAGGTAAATACACTATTAAATTATCTATATCCTCATTTCAACTCCTCTTTTCCTACCGCCTCTTTTCTCCTTCCAACTCTATCATATACTCAAGTTGTGGTGCTTGTTTCAAGATCCCCTATGAAGAGAACGAGTAATTTTTTTCATCGCTTTCTAGAGACAAACTAAGATCATTTCTTCTAAATAAAAAGGAATCAATTAATAAATTCTCAACCTAAAGCCTACTTGACGTTCCTTCTTTCACGTGCTCTTGTCTATTTAAATAAATGTTGTAATACGATAACATTCACTACCTTTTTTAATTTGTTTGATCTAAAAAAAATGTCTCATTCATTTCCTGGTGTCACTGTCCAATGGCAACCCTTTTTTAATTTCAAGTGTGATATTTGAGCATTTATATATTTCCTTGAATCTTAAAAATTATAAATAAATATAATATAAAGTTGATGAAGTCAAATTTAATAATTAATACAATGAGTGAGATGTTAAAATGACATACTTCAGACCATAGGATTTAGTTGTTGAATGGATACTCATTTCAGATTGATTAGATGAAGACATTTTATTGTGGGCAGTTTCTTAGACTTATTAGAAATGATTAAACAGATTTATAAACATTATTAAATATAAAAGATACATTTTGTATAACGGAGACAAAACGTTTTTTTTTTCTCGTTTTCAAACGAGAGAAATCGTTTAAAACACTCGTTTGAATTTATGTCATTTTAACATCTCACTCATTGTATTAATTATTAAAACACTTAGACAAATAATATCGCTATCCAAGTCAAATTTAACAATCTTTGGTTTTGCATTTACCTGAGACACGGTTGTTGTGACACAATGACTGCTATTGGGCATGCACACCATAACCACCTTTGGAGCTGGGCTTTGTACATATGGTATCTGCTGACCAGGGACACTTTGAGTTATCTTTACTTGTTGTGGTTGTTGGTTTTGCACAAGCTGCTGCTGTCCAATATTCGCAGTAATTCCAGAGGATGTGGGAGTTTGTGGACGAGATTGCAAAATTACATATTTTCCCGTGGAAGATGGGATGCTACTTCGTCCTGGGTTCAACATAATTGAACGAGTCGGTTGCGACTGTCCTGGACTTAGACTCGAAACTGCAATATATTTTGATAAGTCTAAATTCGTACAAATATTTGCAATTTCTATATCCTATCGAGATGATTAAGAGAAAAATGTATCTTATAACATTATAAATAACTTCGGATATTTTATTTGAATAGTTTTTATATGAAATTCCTTGTACTTTTTAAATATATTTACCTGTTTGCACAACAGTCTTCCCGGTATTAATTGCAGCCTGCTGTTGATTTGTGTTCAAATTAACTGTTGTTGACGAATTAGTTCCTGCAGAAGCAGGTTGTGCTCGTGCCTTAGCAACTGCAGCACATAAAGCTGGCCCAATGTATCCAAAATCTTCTTTGTACTCTTCAACAAAATCAGGAGATGGCCGAATTGTTTTCAAGACCGGAGCTACTGATTTCTGAAAATGTTGGTAAACATATGATTAACTTACATACTGTTACATGCCAGCTTGAAACAGAACAGGATGACAACCCACCCGGGAGAATCGGGGGAAACTTGCACCGGGATAAAGCCGAGATTTCATAATTCGCGAATTTTATAATTTTTTAAAGTTCCCGACTAAAAAGTATATAGTTTTCAGTGTTTAGAATAACTAAACTTTAAATGTTTACAATATTTCTCGCATCAGTTAAAACTCTGCAATTTGGAATCGTGAAAATGACAGTGACTTTTGAGTTACTTTTAGTTAAAAAATCTATCGAATCCTTTTAAATGTCACTTGATACTATATGAGATGATACTTATTAATAATATACATATCGTCTTTAAAATTTCTAAAATTTTAATTTACAATTCTATTTTGAATGTGCAATTCTAAATCAGTTTAATCTTTGAGGCCTTGAAACTAAAGTTTTTTTTTTTAATTAGTTTTTGGAGGTTGAGAATTTTAAATTTCACAATATTGTAGTTTCAAATTCAAATATTCAAAATTTTAGGACCATTTCGCTATTAAATATTTCAAAATATTATATTAAAAGCCTTGATAGTCAGTTTCCAGTTTATTAATTTTAGATGTAAATATAAAGCAATTTCAAACTGAAAAGTATAAAATTGTACAATAAAAAAAAATGAAATCATATCATAAAAATATTGTTTTGTATTTTTTATCTTAATTTTTAATTTTCAATGTAAGATCTTAAATTGTCCGATTATCAATTAAAGATTTAAACAAATAAGCAATTTCAAAATGAAAAATATTTTTTATTCAAAAATGTCTAAAATGAATAATAATCCTAAAGGAATATATGAAATTAAAAGATTAAAAACTGTGTCTAAATAAAAAACAATAAAAACTAAACTACCTTAAATTGATACATCAGTAAATGGACAATTTCAGTAGTTTTAAGTGGTTACGACTGCAACGTTCTGAATTGCCATGAATGCTAAATTTTGGAATATATTATAAGCAATTTTAAAGTTAATAATTTTTAAGCGGCTTAAATGTACTTCAAGTAATTGAAAGTTTAAAGGGTTTGAGTATAAAAAAGTTTTAATATCACAATTTTAGGTGATCAACATTTTTTTCAGTTTTAAATGAGGTAAGCATTCGTTTAAGTTTCAACGTTCGGGAGGAGACATTTTTTTCATTTTTAACGTTTCCCATTTAAAAGTACTATTTATTTCGAAATGTTCTTTTTAAAGAATAATTCAATTCATTTTTCATTTCAGAAAAACTTGTCTAATCAGTTTTAATGTTATAACTTATAATTGTATCATGTAATTACAATTTAAAATTCTAGAATTTCAGAAGCTTTCCCTTTGAAAGATTCAATTTAGTTTTCAATATTAAATTGTCACATTTTAATCACTTCGATTTCAAACTATTCAAATTTAAATGTTTTCAAGCTTTACTTATTTAAATTTAAACGCATTTAATTATAAATAATACAATTTCAATTCCTATGGATTTTAAATGACCCAATTTCCAAAATTTGAATATTAAAATTTTCAATTTTTAACGTTTTGACATTGTCATATTTTCGAAATTTTAATCTAAAATCATGCTAGTTTCGTGATTCTCCTAATCAAATAAAAAATGTTTAATATTTAGCGCTTTGACTTAGAAATTATACAATTCAACTCGTTTCGCTTATTAAATTGTCCTAAATCGTTTATATAAATGTTTTTTGTTAATTTCAGATGCTTGCAATTCGAAATTATTAATTGTTGTTTCATAAATATTGAAACATTATATTAGGAAATTGGTTTAATAATGGATATTTAAGTTTGCATATTTTCATGTCAGTAAATAGACATTCAGACAAGAACGCGCAATTTGCGCCCGTGCTTCTACTGCTAGTGTACAATAAAACGCATCTCTGTATTTTCTTTTATCAGACACAAAAATTTGCTTATCATTCTCATTATATGACTTAAAGTCAATCTTTTTTGCAAAAAGGTTTGCTGATATTTGTCGACTTCCGCAAATAATAATATATGTAAAAAACTGTGATTTTCGCAGACGGTTAATTTTGGTATAAACCTGGAGAAATCACGAATATTTACCGAGAAAACCGGGAGATAGCCGGGAGACGAAAATTTAAAAAATAGTGGCCACCCTCGACAGAATATGGACCGATATGGAGTTTCGCATATGGACATATATCCTCATAAACTCCGACGATTTTAAGCTCGAAATGAAAGTCACCGGGCCATTTTTCAAGGTAAAACTTCAAAAAAGCACTTTTAGAGAAAAATGCATCTAAACTCGGACAGTGCCAAGTACATGAGTATAATGCCAATAGATCATAGGCCCAAATATCACCCTCTCTCAAAACCCGAAAACAAAAATTTTGACCCTGACTTAGATAAACGCAAATATCTCCTGAATTAAATCCAATCATCAGAGCCCTTTTCATGTCGACGCCTATATATAGATAATGTAATCAGGTTTCTTACCAATAACAAAGTTTTGATATGGCCGACAGCATTTCTATCTGCAGTGGAAAACCCAATAGTGTCTGTACTTGATTCAAGCCGATCTGATATTGTCCTCAATTTGGGTACTACCAATGATTTCACAACCTCAGGTCCCAATTCACAAAGACCAGCAATTGCACCGTACAAAGATGCTAGCGGTGTCTAAAATAATATTTTATTGATCATATTGAAATTTAAGTACATTTATAAATCAAAGTGTATTCTGAGTTTTTTATATAACGATGTATTCTAGTATGCCTTAAATTTAAACTGAATAACAGTCGATAAGCAATTATAACTTCATATGAAGGAGAAATGCTGTTTGCTCTTTCGGTTCTTTTTTCCATCGCAAAAAAACTCGTTATTTGTATCCGATTTTAATCAATTGAGGCGCCGGATGCAAAAAGAAGATATAGAATTATTTTGCTGGAGTGGGGAGGACCCTAAGCTCCTCAAAATGAAGTCTTGAATTTTAATTTTTGAAATATATATCCTGAGTAAAAATTTAATTTCGCATCTTTTTTTCCTCATAAAAAAAGTTGTAGCTTTTTTATTTTTCGAATTATTATCATACGATACTTTTCCAATTCGAGAATTTTTATTCTTCAAGAGTTTTCCAATTCGCGATTTTTGTAATTCAGGAATGTTATTATTAGGTACTTTTCCTATTCGGAAATTGTA
>JAAAKG020140018.1:0-12208 GCA_010014905.2 Druon quercuslanigerum | reverse complement strand
TTGCACATTTTTTCAAATTAGTAAAGTTAATATTTGACTTAAATTTTGTCTTATTTATCAAAGAAAAGAATATTGGCATCCGTCTTCCTCTCTCCTAATTATACGCGCGAGTGTCCCCTTGCGTTCTTATCTAATTTCGTGAGCGGTTCCTCTAAGATCCATACATCGATAGATCGTTCCGAGAGTCAAACGCCAAACGTGTCACCCGCTGTGATGATAGGCGCCGACCGACTCTCCTGCGTTTTCCAGCGATGATAGTCGTCTCGTTGTAGAAGAAACCTCTAAACCCCCCTTTGAGGTGGTTGCGCACGCAACCGCACCTGTTTCACCGGACGTTACAAGTGATACTTCTAACCGTTTAACTTAGGAATTCGCATATATGCTTAGTAGCGTGCATATTATATTTTTCACCCGCTCGTTATAATATTGCATAAGGGTAGATATAGCGTAAGTTTAAATTAAGATAATAATAATAGTAATATATTTATATTTATATATGCGAGACCGTTTCAACATTGCAACTTAATAAAACCTAGAGTTTTTCAAAAGCACCGAAAGTAACAAAAAATCATATGAGTAATACTGAACAATACTTAAATTATAAAAAACTGCATATAATTACGAAAAAATACGAAAAGTTATTAAAAAACTACGAAAACTGTACATTCATCAATCAGGGCTTTAATTCTGCCTATTTTTTGAGAAAATGAATGATGATATTTGTCATTGAAATAACATCCTGGCCAAGCAATTTTTGTATACCAATTTGTTGTTAAGTCAAATACCTCCTGGTGTTTTAATAATATTAATGAATCTAGATAAGCAATAGAATTTTTAACTCATTTGACAATGGTGAATTCAACTTAATTTTCCATATTGTTGAAAGTGTTTAGGAATTCATCTATTTTTTCAGTAGGGACAATTGCTAGGATGTCATCCACATACCTTTTATAAAGAATAAAAGTCTGAGAGAGAGAGAGAGAGAGAGAGAGAACAAGATGCTTTGTTGAAAATTGAAATATTTCATGCTGATCTTAATTGTTTAAAATTCATATTTTGGTGTTGAAAATTCAAGTTAAAATATTGTTTGGACGAAAATTCAAAGGTTTTTTTACTTGTCTTTGGAATAAAAATTCATCCGTTTTGGTAGACATTTCATCTTTCTTGTATTAAAATACAACTGTTCAGTTTAAAATTAATCTTCTTCTGGACGACACAAATATATTGTTAAACCCAATATTTCGAAAAATCATTTATTTCGAAAATTTATATTTTTAGTATACAATTTATCTCTTTGGTTGATAATTTAAAATTTTTTTTGAAAACTCATCCTTTTTACTCAAATGAAAAAATTGTATTTTGTATCCAAAATATTGTTTTGATTCCATTTATAAAAGATTCACTCTCACAAATATCACAGGATTAAAATGCTCGTATTTGAATGTTAATGATCCAGAAAAATAAAAAATATTTTAAAGAAAGATCTGAGTGTTTTGAAAATGAAGTTTCAACTCTGCAAAACTTATTTTAAATACAAAAAAATCGTCACTTATCTCAAGTCCGATATGTTATTATTTGTGGAAACTAACAGACATTCCAGTCATGTTTGTAATCACGCCGTTCCCTATGTTTAGTTTTGCGCGAGACGTTCCTCTGCGCATATAGATTCCATAGATTCTATAGATTCCATAAAAAGCACCGTCAGCCTCGAATATTGCAAAAAAGTCTCCTGTGGATGTTGATAATACAATTTTTTCTAGAATTGAAATAGGCGTAAATGCCTGGCAGGAGAAGGCATGGCAGGAGGAGACCTGGACTTCTACATAGTAAAAGCTCAGGCAATGGCCATTAGATTGGGAATTTAATTCTGCAACAGGTGTTAAAGAATTATTTTTTGAAGAACATACTCTTATCTTAGAATATCATGAATCCCTTTTGTGACAATGCTTTAAGGGGAAACACTGACAATAGACATTTTAATTTTTCAAATCCTGGTTCTTCGCACCAATGTAGCTTGAGGCAGAAGTTTATCATTTTTCTTTGAATGTCAATCCATGTCTGAATCTGAAGTTTGCTATAAATGTTTACCTTGTGTACAGAAAATTCTACATGGAAAATAAGAACATGGCGAGCGAGGGCGAACGCGCTTGCGCACATTCTGCGCGAGTCAGTTTTGTGAAAAGTGGCGAGTCATGAAACTATATCGTCACTTTTTAAATTTAAAAAAAATTCTGACAAAGAATGTTTTACCTCCTAAATGAACGGTTATGACGGCAAGCATTACGATTTGTTTACACCGATGTCCTTTAACCTAAAATAATCTAGTTGCTCTGGCGGTCTTATGACTACATTAATTTTTAATTTTGAAATATTCTTCTGGTTGCTCACCTTTAAGCTTATTGTAATACTTCTTAAATGTCTAATAAAAGAATAAGCCTTTGAACAACGCTCAGTACAGTTTGGAAATTGAGATAGCAAACCCCGAAGTTTCCAATTTAGGTTTCTTGAACCATTAAAAATGAAAAAAAATCATTATTTGCAATTATAATTTACTTTAATACTTGCATTTAATAATATATTATTGCAAGTGTACATAAATGTCGCAACTTATCGATAATCTGTATTGTTAATGAGTAAAATCTTCCCCTGATCGACAGTTCGGACCTATACGTATCATGTCTTTACTCCGTATTTAATTTATATTACCAACTTTTAATTTAATTTTTAAAGTTGTAACACATAAAATAGTTGTTACATTAAGATTTCAGAAAAATTGGACTATTAGTTTCAAACATTAAAGACATATCATTTCCTTTACCTAATGTCACATCTCATGTCCTTTATCTTTTTTTCAAGAATATTGATTCTGTTAGGATTCGCGTTCGGGATCAAACGAATTAGTCCAAGTTGTCCAGGTCCATATCCAAGTATACGATAAGCAAAAGAGCTGGCAGGAGGAGACATGGCAGGAGGAGGCCTGGACCTGACACGTATATAAGGCTCAGGCTGGGCAGTAGAATGAGTTGTAGGACCAGAAGAAGAAGATAGGCGATGACCAGGGCGGGGAGTATCTGGACAACTGCCATCAGATTGTGAACTTAATTCTGCAACAGGAATTAATAAGTTATTCTTTTTAAGAACAAATTCTTACGCTAGAATACCATAAATCCTTTTTGTGATTGAATAAAAATCCGAAAAAAGAATCTAGAGGATCTCGATCATTCAGTTTAAGACATTTTTGAAGAAAAGGTGCACACGAATGCCTAACGAGGATCAACTAAATGATTCAACCTAGTCCAAAAATTCGGCTGTTGATTTCTGTTCATCCATCCCATCAATGCGTTTTTGTCAGACGTTCACGTTGTGAGCACCTTTGAACGCGAAAATCAGATTTTCACGAATACTTCTACATCTATGTATGTATATACAACGTATGAATGTGTTTATGACTGTTGGTGAGCATGAATACTTTTGAAAGAATTAATCTATTGGATTAGTTTTCGGTACACTCTTTCAGTGTCGGAAAATAAAGGTCAAATTGGATAGCCACTTATTTTGGATACAAATTAACAAAGTTAGAGAATTTTGAAAATTTGTAACACAACTTTCTGCCGAACTAACCTCAATTATTCAGCAATTAATCATTACGACTTTTCTCGACAAAAATGACATTTTGAGAATTATAAAATTAATTCTGTGCACAAAGTCTCTATTAGTACTTACACTTTGGGAACTATAGGTATATTATATTATTGTGCTTACTAATCAAATTCAGCACTAAATATAAAACCAGGATACAAAAGATTTTCAGATTTTTCTATTAAAGAAAAGATTATATTCAACAGGGTGAAAAATCTGTATTTTCTTGCTTGGATAATGTAAAAATTAATATTTCATGGATTATATAAGCTCGAATCTCAAAAGATAATAAAAAAACATTCTTTACTGCGAAATGTTTTTTTTGAGCTAAAAATATAGCTGGTCCCAAAAGATTGTAATTTAAAGAATTTACGGAATTTAATGAATGCAAGGAATTTACAGATTTCACGAATTTCAAGAAATTAATAGAATTCAAGGAACTCACACATACCATTGAATTCAACGAATTCGTGGAAATCAAGGAATAACCGGAATCTAGAGTATGCACGAAATTCAAGGAATTCACAGAATTTAAGGAATTCTCAAAATGGACTATATTTCAGAATTTTAAGACACAATTACTGATTTTTTAAAGTAACATTTTTTAAGGAAAACTTAGGATGCAAGATATCATGCATGCAATTTTTTGGGAAACAAAAGCATTGGTGCTTGTCGCCTACATGGTCTAATGTTTATGAGTACGTACATTTAAAAAATTTTCTTTTGACCAGTATTACTTTAAGAAATATTTGCAAACAAAAATAAAAAACTAAAATGAAAATCAGAAATCGTGTAATAAAAAATCTGTGGTTCTTCACTTCTTCAAATCTTCAGGCAAAAACACTGTCAGACTTAAAAATTGATTTATATAACATTTTTTGACATTGCTCGTCACACAGTTGTAATATTTAGCTCTAAATAATTGCAATTTATATTTGCAAGAAACTTTGATTTTGGGTTAGTAAAAAAATTAATTTTTTTAATCAAGAATACGAATTGGATTAATTCAATTTGTAATCAGAATAAAGGTTATCATTTCTTTTTAAATTTTTTAACTAATGTTATTTTCTTTGCTTCTTTGTTTCGTTTTTATTTAGAGAATTAGTATGAAGCATATTCACTCGCAAGAAATTTTTTCGGTTTTTGATAATCAACTCAATCTGTTTTTAAACACATCTTTGGAAACAAAAGACAGTTAATTTCGAGCGCTGTCGGTCAATTCGTTTTGGTCTAAAATCATTCATTCAATTCATACTAATTTAAAAAATTTACTTATTTACTTATTTTGTTGAAAATTTTTTTGGTTTGACAAACATCTTATTCATGGGAAATTTAACTATTTTAAACTAGTAAAATTTATCTTATTAAGTGTATAGTTAACTACTCTGTCGAAAATTAAGCTTTAAAATTTGAAACTCAACTATTCCTCTACAAATTCAACTAAGCGATTGCACTTTAGGCTTCTGTGTTTAAACTTCTTTTATTTTATTCAAAATTAATCTGTTTTGTTTATTTTTTTAATAAATTGATCTCTTTCTCTGAAAATTTACCTACTTAAACTTCGGCCTAAAGATTCCCCGGCGGACCGAATGAGCGGAAATGATAAGTTACAACGTACCCCTATAGTATGCTCATAATATCCCCTCCGCATCATCCAACCAAAAACTCAAAAAAATCTTCTTTCAGGAGCAGCATACTACACAAGCTACTACAAAAGCGCTTAAAGCCGCCTTCAGAAAAATCCTGCAAGTTGAATGCCCATTTTGCAATTTATTAAAGATTGTTTTGTATGATACGGAACGGATTTAAAAAAATTTAGAAACAAGTTTTTGTTGTTGTAAATTTCCGCGATATTTTCGAAAAAATATGGAAAAAACTCGCAAAGTTTTTCTCATTTTAGCCATTATTAGGACATGTTTAAGCGCAAAAAACATTACCCTTTAATTCCTTTAAAAGTTTGACCATTTACAACAAGGAAACGGTTCGTTAGATCGAAATGTAACTTCGCAGGGTTTTTAATGATTATTCAACTGTAAAAAGCAGCAGCAACATTAGTCATTTCATGAAGATTTGAAATTTTGTCGTTTATGTTCTGAAAAACGATATATTATGATTATTCCAGTTTTGAGAACTGCCCTTAAATTTTCTGTGCGACCATAATTTTTGATTTAAAGTTTGATATCTGAGTGAAAAATTGTGCTGCCGAGGTTTAAAAAAAAATTTGCAAAAACATTTTCTCACTCAGCTTGTTAAAATTGCGCGGAACATGTAGCTCCGAAAATTTATTTGCCAAAAGATCTCAAAACTAAGAACTTGAAGCTTCAAGCTGCTTTTCTAAGACCTTGATACGAGCATTTTCACTGACATCCAGAATTCTGAAAAATGACTAAAAATTCAGAAATTTTTTTTGATTGGCAAGCTACTGACAGGGTTTGCTGTGTGATACAGGCAAGCAAGAAAGATAAAAGGGAGTGAAAGAAACAACAAAACCCCATAACAAAATGGAGAAGTTGTAAAAATATAAGGTAAAGAATTTCATCTTATCCCAAAAGATTGGCTTTCAAGAACAACTCTAATTATTGCAGAAAGTTTTGATTATTAATTGTTAAGAAAAATAAACTCATATCGCAGTTTGAACTTAGGAAATAATGTTTGATCAGTCATGAAGAAATAATGGATTTTGATAAAACGTAGAAATGAATAAAGGTACTCGATTCATATGAATGAAGTTTAGTTCACTTTAATTTTTTATTCGCAAAAGTGGAACACTTTGATTTGAGGTGGATAATAAGAATAATAACATGTTCCTTTTAGAGCTTCACTTACTTATCACTGACAAACATCTTCTTAATTACATTTTCCAACGGATTAATTAGAATAATTGCCGATAATATTGCTGTTCTTTTATTTGTTTGAATTAAATTATATGTTTAGCCGTAGAGAATCTTGATTTGAAACTACTATATCAAATTGCGAAAATATGAAGCGGTGGGAGCCTACTGGACATACCCTCCTTTCTTCTGAAGTCATGTATGCAACCACGCCGCTTCCTATGTTTAGTTTTGCCCGATGCCTTCCGTCACGGGTACAATACATTCCAGTAAGAGTATCATTGGACCCCAATATTGCAAAAATTGCTCCTGTAGATGTTGATAATACAATTTGTTCTATAATTGGAAGAGAAGTAAATACGTTTCTCCTTACTGGCCGATAAAGTGATAAACTCTGGTGAAAAGTATATTTTCGAAATTCGAATCGCCAGTTTGTATTCGCATAAGGAATCAGACGAATCAGTCCTAGTTGCCCAGGTCCATATCCAAGTATGCGATTAGCAGAAGTCCTGGCAGGTGGATACATGGCAGGAGGAGACCTAGACCTGCTGCGTAGAGAAGACTCAGGCTGAGCAGAAGTCTGAGGTATGGGATAAGAAGAAGAAATTTGCCGTCGAAGCGGGTGGGGAGTATTTGGCCAATGGTCATCAGATTGGAAACTTAATTCTGCAAGAAAAAATGAAAATAAGAATTTTTATTTTTCAACTCCTGGATCTTTATACTAACGTGGCTTGAAGCAGGAGTTTGTGAGGATAATTTAAAAGTCATTTGCGTCCAGTGACAGTAATGTCTACCTGAAATAATTATACAATAATACCACAAGATAGATAATACTACAAGATAGTTTTTTTCCTAGTTTTTTGGTCACTGAATTTAGGCTGGACAGCATATCCTTTTTATCGCGTTAAGCTTTTTAAAGATCAGAACAAAAAAATGGACCGAAACACCCAGTTTTGGCCATGTGCGACTTTAGGTCGATTAGTTACTTAATTTGATTCCCATTTTACAAATTCATGGAAAAAGTATTTTATTTTGGTAAAATTTGAACGCGTCACGCAGTTTTTGTCGAATGTTTACGTTGTGAGAAACGTTAAGCCCAAAAAACAGAATTTGATTAAAGCGTCTGTATCTACACTTTTAAAAATATTTAAAATTCTACAACACTTATTTAAGACTTCTGAAATACAAGCGTAGGGTAAAATTTCAAAGATGGTATTCAAATGTCAAAAGTTCAATACATGTATTGTAAGTGTCATGAATCCTGAAGTCACCGTCCAGGATTTAAATACATGGATCAGAGCGTTTATGAGTCAAGAATTCAGCACAAGGCAATCACGTAATTAATTCGAATTAAGGAAGTCACAAAATTCACGGAATTGATTTACGGAATTTGCGGAACTCACTACATTTATAAACTCAATGGAGTCCATGGAATTTAAGTAATTTACGGAACGTATGAGATTCGCAAAATTCGCGGAATTTATGGATTCGAAGAAAATCAATACATTCGTGGAATTCAAGGAATTAACTGAAATCACGAAATGAAAATAATTCACTGATATCACGGAATTCACTGGATTTTTTAAATTTACGGAATTCATAGAATTTGTGGAATTCACAATATTCATGGAAGTAAGGGAATTCGAGAAATCCAGGAAATTTATACATTCATGAAATTTACAGAAATTATGGAAATAAAGGAATTTACGAAATGTAGAGAATTTGCCAAATGCATGAAATTCGAAAAATTAGCGGAATTCATGGAATTTAAAGAATCTTAGGAATACTTGGAATTCAAGGAATTCACAAAATTTATGGGATTTATGGAAATTATGAGATTCACAAAATTCGCGAAATTTATGAAATCGAAAAAAATTAATGAATTCATGGAATTTAAGAAATTAACTGAATTCATTGGATTTGCGGAATTCACGGAATTCATAAAATTTGTAGAATTCTTAAAATTTGTGGAATTCGCGAAATTGATGGAATTCGCGAAATTGATGGGATTTAAAGAATTCATGGAATTCATGGAATTAGGGGAATTCATGGAATTAAGGAAATTCATGGAATTAAGGGAATTTTCGGAATTCATGGAATTCATGAAATTTCGTGAAATCCATGAATTTCGTGATTTCCATGAATTCCGTGCATTTCACGAATTCCATGAATTCCACCATTTCCGTGATTTCTGAAAATTCCATGAATTCTCGAATTCCATAAACGCCCTAAAGATTCCCTAAATTCTGTAAATTCCGTTTATTGCATGAATTATTTGAATCTCGTGAATTCCTTGTATCTGTGAATTCTTGTATTCCAACCGTTCCGTGAATTATTCGAATTCCGTGAATTCCTTGAATTCCGTGAATTCCATAAATTCTGCTAATTACATGAAATTCTGCTAATTACATGAATTTTGTGAATTCCGGGCGGTTTATGAATTCTTTTGGTTCTATAAATAGGCGCTTGATATGCTTTACATTAAAAAAAGCTTTGGTTTTATCAGAAAATTGTTTTCATGTAGTGGAAGTTTCCGATTACTTTGGGAATAATAATACTATTCCTTTAGTGCCAGGAACTGAAGATCAAATTCCGTAGTCAGCTATTTTGGATAGAGATTCAAAAAACTAAAATATTTAAAACAAATTTAAACACACAATTTGTTTAAAAGTAAACTAAATTGTCGAACATTTATCCTCACGCCTTTTTTCAACAAGAAGGAAATTAAAATAAATTCTGTACAAAAAGTCCCTATAAGAATAAGTACTTTGGGTACTTTGGACAATTATGGGTAATTCAGGGTATTTCCGAAAATTAACACTTCAAACGAACCGAATTTCGTACGTATTTATAATTTATCCTTCAAACAAAGTTAGTTATCCATACTTATAATTCTAATCTTAATTTTAGTAATTGTTAATTCCTACAATTCTGTTATTTTAAACTAATCACCTATTTAATACTAAAGTAATTAACTCATCATATTCATCATTATAATAATTTGAAATAAAGAATATTTAAATTTTCTGAAATATATAATGAATTCTTGACAGGAAAAATCTTAAAGAATTTTAAGAACTGCGTAGTATGTGATCATGCTTACCAATCAAATTAACGACCGAGTATAAAACTAGAGTATAGACGATTTTCATATTTTCCGATTAAACAAGAAGATTTAGTTAACAGCTTTAATAATGCGTATTCTCTCGCGTCATGTATGTAAAAAAATAATATTTCATGTATTATATGAGCTCGAATTTTGTTATTCCTCGATTATCTGCGGTAAATAGCGATTGGATTCTTATTTAATGAGCCAACATCAAGACAATGAACTATGTAATACCTTTGTTTACATTAATTAAAAAAAATATATATATCGGATAACCAAAGAAGATTAAACACTGGGCACAGGTAACTTTTTTATATATGCTTTAAATTATTTCAGAATACGTGCTATTTTCCCATCATTTATACAATCATTATAAACCATTGCACATCTTGACATTTTTCTCATGGATAGGCTACAGTTTTTCTCTTTAATTGAATAGACTTTTTGCTGCAATATTTATCAAGTCACATCAAATATTTATTATATCATAAATTTTTATAAGGCAATGCAAATTTTTACAATTTTTTTGTAAATGGAAATTTCTTTTTTAAATATTGCCATGAAATTTAAGCTTATTGAAGTGTGTGCCAGAACTATGGATACAAATTAAAAAATAAATTTAGAAAGAAAAAAATTGTAAATTTTCAGAGACATAGAGATCTAAAGAGCAATATAGGATAATTTTAATTTTGCTTTAATGCTGAAATGATAAAGTTTCTAGAACATCCATCGCTTAAGGGAAATTGACAAAATTTTGCTAAAAAAGTTAGCGTATTCCTCTAAAAATGAAAAAAAGGATTTAAAAATTAAATTATTTGTGTAATTAGTAAACAGCGACAAATCCAAACTAACCCTAACGGTAAATATATTTAAATTTTTTGTTAAAGAATGACACTTTTTATCAAAAAATTGCCCTGATTGTTGAAATTTCAAATATCTTGTTAAAATTGTAAAGCTTTTTAAAAAAAATTTCTGTTGGACATAGGATTCGATAAAGTAAAACATGTTGATTAAATTATTTATTAAATTATGTAAGAGCTTAAAGGTGAGGGAGGGGTCAGGAAATTATGTTACGATTTGTTACGATAAGGGGGGAGGTGTCCTTCATTCATGTACGTCATTTTTGGAAAACTGTAAATTTAACAATTACTTACATTATTTATACAGAAATTTATTATGAATTTAACTTTCCGCACCACAGAAAACTGTTAAGTGAAAAGTCCACAACAATTTAAAAAAGTCAGGGAATTTGTATAATTTTCAATGAATGTCAGCAGAATTGAAATTGTTTTATTCCGTTCATAAATGATTCTATAGGTTTAAAGTATTACAAGTTTAAGATTCTGATCTTAAGTCTTTTTTAGACTTTCTCAACTGTTTGATTAACAATTCAAAAATTGCATTTAAAAAATAATATTTTTTGGTTGGAAATTTAATTGCTTAGTCAAAGATTCAACTATTTTGTAGACAACTGACTTGTTTAAAATTCATAGTTTGGTGTTAAAAAGCCAACTCGAACCTTTTTTAGTTAAAAACTAAATTTTATTTTACATTTGTCTTTTTGGTTATAAATTCCTCTGTTTTAATAAATCCATATTTATAAATCTAAATTTATAAATTTAATTAATCTTATCATTTTTAGATGAAAATGCAACTGTTTTGATAAAAATTCTACTATTTCTTAGAAAACCTAATTGTTTAAAATTCATATTTGGTGTTTTAGTAGAAATTTTATCATTCTTAAATAAAGCTTTACTTTTTTTTGTTGAAAACTTAACTATTTTATAGAAACCTCATTTGTTTATAATTCATAATTTGGTGTTGAAAAGTTAACTGTAATCTGTTTTAGTTCACTATTATAATTTTTTTTTTTTGTCTTTTAGACTTAAAAATTCATCTGTTTCAGTAGAAATTTTATCATTTTTAGATAAAAATGCAACTTTTTTGTTAAAAATTTAACTGTTTATTACAAAACCTAATTGTTTACAATTAATATTTTCGTGTTGAAAAGTTAAATGTAATCCTTTTTGGTTAACATCTCAATTTCTTTTTAATTTGTCTTTCAGGTTTAAAAGTTCGTCTGTTTTTAGTAGAAATTTCACCTTTTAGTGATGAGACAAATGCTTTGTTGAAAATTAAACTATATCATGCAAACCGAAAATTCAAATGTTTCTTTACTTGTATTTTCGATTCGAAAATGCATCTGTTTTAGTAGATATTTCATCTTTCTGGTATCAAAATCCAACTTTTCAGTTGAAAATTAATCTTCTTCTTAACGACTTAAGTATATTGGTAAAGCCAATATGTATATTTGTGAAATTTATATCTTTTGTTGATGATTTAACTATTTGCTTAAAAATTACCCTTTCTAATTGAAAATTTAACTGCTTGGGTAAAAAATAAACTATCTATTATAACTGGAAAATCTTTATTTGCTTAAAATTCGTTGTTCGGTTCGCAAAATTAATTTTTCTTAAAATATACTTCATCTTTCTTTGATGAATTTTTTTTTAAATTTATTTATTTTGTAAAAAAATTCATGCGTTTTGTTGAAAAGTATCTCTTATGGAGGAAAACTATTTTTTTGATAAAATCTAGTAAGTGAAATGGAAAATTTGTATTTTGTATT